>JACXSJ010003409.1:0-24611 GCA_014851325.1 Pentalonia nigronervosa | reverse complement strand
TTGGTTTCGTCTCGCCATAAATGTTTTTCAATCAGGACACTGAAAAATCCCTCAGCTTCCCTGGCTAAGTACATTTCATGCACTTCATTTTTATTTTTTGATACAACGTATTTTATGATAGCTTGTTCTTCTTCTACTTGTTGTAAAAGAAGTAGTTTTAAGATCAATTTTTGTTTTTTCGTTAAGGACATGGTTAAACAAGTAAAATGGTAATATTTTAAAACACGTTTTTATGAGTATACAAGTACAACTGTTTCAAATAGAGGACTTGACACAACTACGTGTACGTGCGTAATTCTAGTCCCGTAGTGCTCTAGCCGCGCGTCTCCTGACGCGTACATAGGAATTAATATTAGATCGCGCGGCAAAATTCAAATCGCGCCGCGTCTCTAGACGCGTGCATAGGAATCGCACCTTTAAAGGTCAGCCTTTATACAATTCTATCGTGCGTCGTGTTTATGAGTCACTTATCATACGTTGAAATAATCTTATACCTGCCTACGACGATCTTTTGAAGGAGACGGGACTGTTTCTAATACTAGTCGTATACTGGTATACGTATAAACAGAGAAACATGACGTGGGTTTGGTTTCTTTATACCTATAATTCTATTTCACGATATTATTCGAACTTACTCGGAGTTACAAAATATAAACACTGTACCCACATATAACACGTTAAACTTAAATAATCGATATTTTTATTGTTTTTCGTTTTGCTCCAGTCATAATATATGCATATATTCTAATACAAATTGATAATAAGAGCGGCCTCGAACGACCAGTAATTCTGAGAAATTATCTAAATAAATTAGGACGTGTAAATTAAATAATATATTATCATTTTGGACAAGCGGTTTATGATATTCTATTATATTAATAAAAATATGAAATACTAGGAATTACGATAATGTATGGACTAGTCGCGTCCGGTGAGTTATCGCAACTCGACGACAAAGCATGGGTCGATGTCATTTCCTGGATCTAGCACATACGCACACGATAAAACGAATGAGGTCAACACTATCTTGCTATATAGGACGACGTAGATACCGATAGAAGGAATAGCCAATATACAAGAGAGTCCGAATCGGCATCAATTTAGACGTGATATTCCCGGCTATAACGAACACCTTTACGCCAGTCCAGTGGCGTGTCATATATGTGTGCGATGTGTGCAAATGCCACGGGCCGTCAGCTTGGTGGGGAGGGGGGCATTATTGTTTAACGTAGCACAAAAAAAAATTAAATTAAATAAATACAGTTATTTACGAAAAAATAAAAAAATAGTTTTCATTTTCAAAAGGTTCTCATTTTCTTAATCTGATATCAGTATATTATTGTTATAAAAAATAGATATTGTATTTCCGTGGTGTAATGTACTTCTGTGACGGCGACTAAACGTTATTTATAGCAATCTGTTTCCCGTGGTTTTTTGTTATCGCCTTGTCGCTTATAGGCTGTCGTATTATAGTCTTTATCTTCATATGTGCATATACAGACGTCTATGATATAGATTTACACGATTAAATAATAATATTATCGCTGTTCGCTTCGTTAAAGTATTACGTGGTTGTATTATTTTGTGATACTTATAGTCTCATGTGTCGTCGTTTAGAGTCTATTCAAAATAATTTACAAAATACTCAATAAAATATTAACTTTATTAATTTTAATTATTATTATAATGGCATAAAAATCTGCTAGTGGTGCTGCGAAACGAAAAATTAAAAAACAAAAAGAAGAATCTGTTAAGCGGATGCCGAAAATTGATATATATTTAAAACAAAACTACGAAGAAACAGAAAAAGAGCAAGATATTGATAACTCAGGTATTTTATTAAATACGATTAATACTACAATACTCCGCGCCACGAGAGAACGCATACGGCGGCCGACCAAAACACGTTTTTTTTTGCGCATTCCCACCACTTTACCAGCACGATCGCCACCCGTCGGAGCACTTCGGAGCACATCGATTTTGTCGGCAGGTGTATACACTGCGATTACAATAACAAAAACATTTTTTCATCAAGTCGTTAGTCGTTTACCGATTTTTGTTTGACAACGTATCCTATTTTGCGCCGGTATTTTGTTTTTTTTTCACTTGCCACAATGGATGAAGACAGTGGATCCAACGATACCTCACCGATGAAAAGAAATCCTCGTGAAAAAGTAAGATTTTTAAAACATTTATTTAATAGTATGTATATATATATACATAATATATATCTTGAAAACGTAATAACCAGGGCTAGGATTTGAATGCAACAGCATGTTTTTTTGTGACTTTTAATTGTTGATTTTGTCAGTAATGTCCACGAATCACCTCATGATGAGATAAGTCGTAGTGTTTTTATTTTGCATGTTTTTGCATAATTTGGATAAAATGCATATTTTAACATTTTTTATTGCATACATATCCTTGTCCTGGTAATAATTATAATAAAAATCTTAATCATTAGAATTAGTTATTCGAATATATTGTATGAAAATATTTACTTTGCATTTATTTTCAATGCGTTTTTTTAATGTTCAATAAATTATTATTTTTAGTTTATTGGTTCTCATCAGAAATTGATGATTGTAAACTTCTACAAGGCTAAAATGGCGCAGCAAAAAAATGCAGACGGCCCAAAATTAAAAGCGAAGGAGATAATCAAGATTATATCAGAAGAGAGTGGCATAGGGCAAAAGACAGTGAGTGTTACTCTATCGGAATATCGAAATAAAGGCAGTGTATCATCACCTAACAAAACCAAAGTCCGACCCACTGTTACGGAAAAAGTTGATGATTTTGATCAAGATGCCATTCGGAAAAAATTCCATGAGTTTTGGTACAGGCGAGAAATTCCAACTCTAAAGAAAATTTATAACTGCAGTCAACAAAGGTACAACATTACCAAATTTTTCAGAAACATCATTACGTAGACTTTTAAAACATCTCAATTTTGAGTATGTTCGAAAATCTCGTAATAGCGCTCTTATCGAGAGAATCGATATTGTATGTTGGCGTCGAAGGTACTTGCAGGCTATAAAAGAATACCGTCAGTTAGGTAGACCCATTTATTATCTGGATGAGACATGGGTGAATGCTGGTGAAACCACTTCGAAAACATGGGTCGATAAAACTGTCAATTCACCACGGGACGCATTTCTTAGAGGACTAACGACGGGACAAAAGGAACCGTCCGGTAAAGGAAAACGTCTCATCGTGGTACACATAGGTTCATCTGACGGCTTTGTTGTTGGTGGACTATTATGTTTTGAATCCAAAAAAAAATACAGGCGATTACCACCATGAGATGAACGGTGATGCCTTTTATGACTGGTTCGCTAACATTTTACCGCTACTTCGTGAGAATGCAGTTATAGTGATGGACAACGCGTCGTATCATTCCGTGAAGAAGCACACGTTTCCGCTAAGATCTTGGAAAAAACAAGACATCATTGATTGGTTGACAGATAAAGGCGAGGTAACAGATCAAACAATGGTCAAGGAACAACTGTTGGAACGGGTGCAAATTTTAAAACCACAGTTTAACGAATATGTAATAGACGAATTGGCGAAATCTGCAGATAAAACAGTGTTACGGCTACCCCCGTATCACTGTGAATTAAATCCAATAGAACTGGCATGGGCATCAGTGAAAAATTACGTCAAAATGAACAACAGCACTTTTAAAATGAATGACGTTAAGAAATTATTAGAAGAAGGAGTCGAACGGGTTACGCCAGATATGTGGAAGAACTATGTTGACCATATCATTAAGGTAGAAGAAAAATTCTGACAGGTAGATTATATATCCAACGAATTGTTAGATGCTGAAGTGACATCACACGTCCTTACAATTACGGGTGACACGAGTGATTCATTTTCCGACTCCGATTCAATGAATGATTAATTTGTAATTTTTGTATTTTTATTTTTTTTGTATTTTTATATTATGCACTGACAATGAATGATTAATTTGTAATTAAATAGAATATTCCATAAAATAGGTCTTGATTCACTACAGGTAAAAAACTAAAAAATAATAATAATTTATGCGTAAATTATTATGCACAATTATTACAACACGGTGCGTGTTGCTATTGTATTACTTGAGCCGCCGTATGCAGAGACCAGTTGTCGCATGGTGGGGAGATTTGGCCTCGAGACGTTCGAACGCAATCATTTGAATGCGCGAGCCGTATGCGTTCTCTCGTGGCGCGGAGTATAGTAATTCTGCTGTAGAGCCAACTGCAATATCTAGTATTGATACTAATAATACTAAAAATGTTGAACCTAATATTTTTAATAGTTTAATCTGTGAACATTTTCCTACCGACAAAATTCATTTTAAAGAACCACTCAGCCACCAAGAAAAACGTTTTATCATTTCTCAAGGGCCTTGTCAGCCTAAGGGCCCATTTCTAACTGACAGTGATAATTCTAGATCATTTTCAGAAAAATTTTATTATTTTACAAATCAGGCTAATATTACTTTAAAACATACATGGCTATGTTACTCATTAACTTTAAATAAAATATATTGTCAATGCTGTTGGTTGTTTTCTACTCAAGATAGAATTAGTTCATATTGGGTTACGGGAAATAATGATTGGAGACATCTTATTCAAAATATTAAACGCCATGATAATTCAAATGATCATATTAAATGTTATATTATATTTGAACAATGGCGCCTAAATAAAACAATTTCCGAAGAAATGGAATTATCTATTCAAAATTAATGTAACTTTTGGAAACAAGTATTAGATCGGGTTATCAATGTCACATTAACATTAGCTACATCCAACTTGTCTTTTAGAGGTCACCAAGAAACAGAATTTAGTAAAAATAAAGGTAATTTTTTATCAATAATTACTCTTATTTCAAAATATGATCCAATATTGGAAAAACTATTGAGTATACCAGCTGTTAAGGGTACAGCAAATTATTTAAGTAATACTATTCAAAATAAGATAATTACTTTACTTTCAAATACGATATTAGAACAAATTATTTTAAGTATTAACCAATCACCATTTTTTTCTGTCATAATGGATACTACTCAAGATATTAGTAAGATTGATCAACTAAGTCAAATTATTCGATACGTTTGATTATTTTAGACTCTGATGGTAATCCTAAGACGCTGCAAATAAATGAATCATTTATTGGCTTTGTAGAAATTTTAGATCAATCAGGTGTTGGTTTAGAAGAATCTATTATTAATTGTATTACAAAAAATAATTTAAATTTGTCAAAACTTCGTGGTCAAGGGTATGATGGGGCTGCCAACATGAGTGGTGTATATTCAGGTGTCCAGGCTAGGTTAAAATCTAAACAAAAATTGGCTACATATATCCATTGTGCTTCTCATAACATGAACTTAGTTCTAAACGATGCAATGAATTCATCAACGGAAGTAAAAAATTTCTTTGGACTTATGGAAAAAATTTATACATTTTTTTCAAATAGTATTAAACGTTGGCAATTACTTTTATCTTCAGAGTCATCTGATATTTCAATTACATTAAAAAGATTATGTACCACTCGTTGGTCATCAAGGTATGATTCTTTATTAGCTATTCGACATCGTTACGTTCATATTTTAAAATGTTTATCACAAATAATTCTTAGAAGCAAAAATAAAGACGAAATATTTGAAGCAAATTATTTAAAAGTTCATATGGAAGATTTTCAATTTATATTCAGTGTAATTTTCATTGGCAAAATTCTGGAAACTGTAAATGTTGTATCAAAAGTTCTTCAGTCTCCTAAACAAAAATTGAGCACAGCAGTTTCTTTGCTTAATTCTGCGTTGATAAATCTTCAAGAATACAGGTCACAATACAGTGATTTTTTTGAAATAGTAGTAGAAATAGCAAAAAAAATGGGTATATCACAAAAATTTAAAGAAAAAAGAAGCCGAAGAGTAAAACGATTTTATGACGAAATCCTCCAAGATTATTGCTTTACTTCAGCAGAAGAACATTTAAAATAAATATATTTTATTTAACATTGGATAATGCAATAATGCAACTAAAAGAACGTTTTACCAGTTTAAATAATGTATTCAAAATATTTGAAGTTATTCAACCGAATTCGTTGATTAATTTAACAGATGAACAAATTTATATCTCCGCTAATAAATTGGTAGAATACTATGATTCTGATTTATCTAATGCTCTTGCTGGTCAAATTTTATCGTTCAGATCTTGTTTTAAAGAAGAAATTACAAAACGAACATCGGTAAAAGCAATTACTGAATTACTTGTTATAGAGAACCCCACATTAGCAACAACATTTTCTGAAATATGTACAGTGTGCATGTTATTTTTGACACTTCCTGTAACAGTTGCTACAGCGGAACGTTAATTTTCAAAATTAAAACTAATCAAAAATTATTTACGGAGCACAATGTGTGAAGAAAGATTAAGTGGACTTGGAATTCTATCTATTGAAAACAATCGAGCTCGTCAGTTAAATTTAAAAGAAATAATTAATAATTTTGCAGAAAAAAAGCACGCAAACGAAATTTCCATTGAATTGTTATTATTATTATATTCTTATCATTATTAATAGATATATTATGTTATTTTATTTTATTTGTATGACGTAATTTCATCTTATTTTTTATGCAATTGAAATTTTAATAAAAACGAAAGTACCTTGTGGAATTTATATATCTATAACTATAATATTATTTAGAATAAAAAAATAAAGGGAGCCTTTTTTTAGTTTTGCACACGGGCCCATCTTTGGGATAAACCGCAACTGCGCCAATCTAAATACTGATTTTAATAAAACAACTCATTGCAATAATACAACAATTTTATAATTTATTTAACACCACGACTACAAACTCCTACGTCCGTCTCAAAGTTCGTCCTCTGACTGGTACACAACGGCCGTAATACTTTGGAAAAATAAATTTGTTTCATCAACGTTAGTCATTTTATTAAAAAAGGTTTCATTTAGTTTATTGTAAATTTTGAATAATAACAACTCTTTCAGATTGGTGTTTTAAAAAATCATTTTTGTTGTGCTTGGATTTAAATTTTTTGTTTGGTATTTGAAATTCATTAAAGTTTGGGTCTTCAATGGATTTAACAATAGCATTATTTTCTTCAAATACCTCACTACTTTCTTCGCTTAAGAATTAACTTAAAGAATTATTCGCATTGACATTTATGTACTGAAATATTTAAATTAAAATATCTTAATAATTATTTTAATAAGTTTTATTAATTAATTAATTTTTAATTCATTTTAATATGATACATTCATTTTTAATTTAATTTTATTTAATAGTGTAATATAAAGGTAAAATGAAATAGTTTTTAATTTTTGTTAAGTAACGTTCTAATATAAAACCTAGGTGTAAATATATTAAGACAGAAGTGACTCTATATAAAATAAAACAAATAAATATTAACATTTTTAGATACACCTAGTATATGTGTTAGTATTTTATATAAATAAAGAATGTTCATATAAAATTTAACATTAATGCTTTAAAAACACTTTTAAAATGTGTTTAATATAATATAAGTTTATATACACATACACATTTGTATATTTATATAAATTGTTTATTTGATTGCTTTATTATTTTACAAGCATTAAAGTCTTAATTATTTTTTTATTATTAATATTAATTTGTTTATTCTTATATGTTGTACTTAATACATTATCCAACAACAGGAGAAATATATTTTCAAATGACATATTTACGTTTCTAGTGCACAGTTTTTACTCACTTCTTCAACTAACAGCACATTGTTATTTGTAGTGAATAGACTTTTCGATTGAATAATAAATTTGTTCAAAAATTCAAAATACAATCGCAATGCGACGCACGCTATATACCAGATTACGCTACTTCCAGAGCACAATGATTGTCGAATGTAACGACTATTGGCAGCCTAACCTAGTAACTGCCAGTAACCTAACCTTTAGAATACTATAAGCTAATACAATATGAATAATTTAAAACAGTGGTGTGCATATTTAATATATTAAACGTAACAAGTGTATATTCCCTCCATAATAATAAATTGTAAACAAAATACAAAATATAACTTGATAAGGACTCTTTTTTGAGAAACACCACATACTGCACTTGTCTTTTTTATGCCAAAGCATTGTTTTATGTGTAAAAAAAAGTAATGAATTTATTGCAAGTTTTAAACGAAACAAAAGGTCACAAGTTAAAGTACATTTATTGATGGGTTAAATGTAGGTCACAGAATTTTTGAAAACTGTTTTTCCTCAAATGAAGTAAGAAGTAATAAAAATTAAAGTAGTGAAAGACAGCTTAGAAAATTTCATTGCAGAAGTAAGATTATTTAAAATAAAATTTATTATACAATGGTTATAAATATAATTATAATTTTGAACTTTTATCAAAAGTAAAAAAATGTTATTCTTTTTCAGAGTGTCATCCTCAGGACTAAATGTACAATACCATTTTAAAATGTTAGTCGTGGATTTAACACAAATGATGATTTAACTGTTCCTCTTGACAGATCTAAAATGATAAATCATTATACTTTATAATTAGCTAATATAGGTTGGATAAAAATATAATTTATAATCAAATTAAATAAATTGATTCTTTAATTATTAGTATTATGATTTTAAATTTGAAAAATATTAAATTTACCAGACCACCTCTTTTTAAACCAGCTTTTTGAATTCCAGAAACATGGTTATCCAAAAAAAAGGTCAATATCTTCAACATATATTATACCTATACACAATGAAATAAAAAGAACTTGTTTGGTTTTTAATTATAATAGTACAAATGAAGTATCACATGATTTGGTTAAAATACTAAATTATGTGAACAGTGTTTTAATTTCATTTAATTTGTGCAAGGTCCTCCCTACTGATAAACAAATGGTCATATTTAGTAAAGTGATGGTAAATAAAGGTATAAACTATTTTGAAAGATATGTTAGTGTATACGAAAAAGTAACGATTGAATGCAGAATAACTAAATAAAATTATAAATAATGATCTTATTTTGGAGCAATCAAATATTAAAAAACTAAATATTCAAAAAATGATTTATCATTTATATTTGGCTAACATGTGTAGTTGTGTAAAAATACTAGAAGAAGACACAAAGTACGTAATATCTAAAACTTACTTGTGTATCGATGTGTCTAAAGTATTTAGTATGAACAAAATTGTTTTAGCTAAATATTAACTAACATATATTAATTGTTTCTCTTTATATAATAGTTATTTACAGGTGTTGAAATATTCATTAAATCTGGTTATACACCATGAGTTTTTAGACGCTAGCGTACGCGTTTTAACATGTTTTTGAAACAAACATTATCGGGAGTGTACACGTAGGAAATGGTGTACTTAACTTAACCTAACCTCGTTGTCCAAAATCTTGTCATTTGGTATTTAAACGTACTCGTATACACATCGTAAAACGTTTTCGTTACTTTTGTTATTTAATTTGTTTTAAAATGGCGTTAAACGGATTAGATATAAATACATTAGATGATGTTGAAGCAGCTTGCATAGTTTATGCATTGTATAAAAGATTGCAACAACGTAAGAAGAGAAAAAAAAATAGTAATTAATCATCGATGGTGGGTGCACCCACTAAACCTTAAAAGGCCTCATGAAGGTCAATTTAAAGTTATTTTTTCTGCATTGAGGCAGTATTCAGAAGAATTCTTCAATTATTTTCGTCCATTCCATTATTTGATAACTTGGTAACTTTAAAATATTATAATAATTTATAAAAGTTAAGAAAAATTTTAAATCATATACATTTTATTAATTATATTACTATAGTTAATTACTATTAGAGAACATGTAAGAAAACAAAATACAGTCAACTTGCGACATAACGAAGTTCGATATAACGAAAATCTCGGTATAACGAATAAAACTGTCGTTCCCTTGAAAATCTCGTGATATGACGAACAATTAAATGTATTTTTGTCCCTTCTATATAACGAAGTTTTTTTAGGCAAAAGTTCTCGCAATGTAACGATTTTTTTAATTTTGGAGATTGATGTTACAAATTATACGAGTTTGTTTCGGTTATTATTATGCGATAAGATAAATGATTCTACAACGTTATTGTAACCTCTACGTTATGTTGTTATCGTAGTTTAGTTTCGTTGTTGTGTCAAAAGCGATAGCACGCTTGGAATTTTGCACTTCGCATTTATATATTTATAATTATGAGTTTAAAACGAAAGTGTTTGTCAATTTCCGACAAAAAAAGAATAATTGAAGCAGTTGAGAGTGGTAAAAAGAAAAACGTAGTAGCGGACAGTTTTCAAATTCCTTCATCGACACTTTCTACAATTTTGAAACAGAAAGATACAATTTTTAATACAACTGATGCAGAAAGTAACCGAAAAAAGAATCGACCAAGTGAGTTTCCTCGTTTGGAACAATGTTTGTACACTTGGTTCAATCAAGTTAGGCAGCAAAACATTCCAGTCAGTGGTATACTAATCAAAGAAAAAACCAAAAGTTTTGCTGAAATGCTAGGTATCTCAAATTTTACTGCTAGTTATGGCTGGTTGTCTAATTTTAAAAAGCGTCGTAACTTGGTGTTCAGAAAAATTTGTGGAGAAAGTGCAAGTGTCGATGAAGGTATCTGTGATGACTGGAAAGTGAAACTTCAAGATTTGTTATGTGAATACGATCCGAAAAATGTGTTCAATGCTGAAGAGACAGGACTATTTTTTAAATGTTTATCCGACCAAACACTAACATATAAAAATAAAAAGTACCACGGAGGTAAACTTAGTAAGGAACGAGTCACATTACTTTTTGCAGTAAATATGGATGGTTCGGAAAAGTTGAAACCCTTATTTATAGGCAAGTACTGTAAACCTAGATGCTTTAAAAATGTCAAATCATTAACGGTAACTTATAAAAACAATAAAAATCGTGGATGACTACCGAACTGTGGAACAAATGGCTTGAAACCCTCAATAAGGACACGTGAAAACAACGTAGAAAAATTATTATGTTTGTTGATAATTGTACTACCCATAACAACCCTCCTGCTCTTTCTAATGTGCGAATTGAATTCCTCTCGACAAACACTGCCTCAAAACTACAACCTCTAGACCAAGGGATAATTAAAAATTTTAAAATTCTGTATCGAAAAGAAATTGTTTCTGAATTTTTGGCCAGCTTGGATTTTCCAAAAGTAACCATTTTGACTGCTATAACGATGAGTCATAAATCTTGGAACAATGTGACTGAACAAACAATTCGTAACTGTTTTAGAACGTGTGGGTTTGTGAAAGCTATTGACAGAGAAAACAACGAAGCCCTTGCCACTTTAGAAGTTGACAGTCATTAGCAGAGGTTATCTACTGTTCCAGTCGAGGAGTTATCAACTTTGAAGAATTTGTTGCTATCGACGATGATTTGGCTATCTGTGGAGTTCTCAATGACGAAGAGATTTTGAACAAAGCTGATGACGAAGAAGAATGTTGTAAAGATCCCCACGTAAGTTCAAAGGAAGCAAAATTAGGTCACCACGCCGTCTTAAATTATTTACAGAGACATGACATCGACGACAATGTGTTTCGTAATATTTTAAATTTGGAAAATACTATTGACCGCATAAAGCGCAAGTATTTTTTTTTTTTTTTTGGAGCTGACACCAAATGCCTTTTAACCATATATAAATCCCTAATACTCTCACAAATAAATTATGGGTCAATTATTTATAGCACAGCCAGTGAAAATCTACTCAAGATATTAGATCCAATCCACAATGAGGGAATTCGTATATCAATAGGTGCATTCAGAACAAGCCCCATCGACAGCATTCTATGTTACGCCGGAGAATTACCCCTCAAACTCCTTAGAGAAAAAAATATACTTAACTATGGCATCAAAAGGAGAAGCACCCCTAATCATATAGGATACAACCACACGTTCAACAACCAAAATACAAATCCAACCAACATGATCAGAAAACAAATTCCATCCATACATGACACCTTCTCCCTCTTATGCAACAAATTCAAAATCCACACATCTGTCAAAAATAAAATAACATTCCCAAATTGTCCACCTTGGAATTGGAAAATTCAACTCAACACTGAATTAACAATGTACAATAAACATGAAACAAACCCAATAATTATCACGTCCCATTTTAAAGAAATTATCCAAAACAAATATCCTAATTTCATGCAAATTTACACCGATGGTTCCAAATCCACCCATGGAACAGGTTTTGCATCATCACGGATGAAACCAAAATATTACATAAACTCCCTCCAGAAAGCATCAATTTCTCTGCAGAAAATTACGCCATATTAGAGGCAATCAAACTAATAAAGCTGACCATCTCAAATATCTGCATACTCATAATTAGCGACTCTCTAAGTGCTCTCCTGGCTCTCCAAAATCCATTTTCGTCCAATGAAATAACCCAAAACATCCAAAACGAATTATCCCTTACAACCAAAAAAATTGAATTCATGTGAGTTCCATCACATATGGGTATTGCCGGTAATGAAATTGCCGACATGTCAGCAGATAAAGCAACCAAAACAATCGCCCTCCCTACAATCACTGACATCCCAGTTAATGATATAATATTATCAATTAGACAAAAAACAAACATGGCATGGCAAAGCCACTGGGATTCCTTTCCACCTTCCAACAAACTTAAAAAGATTAAAAAATGCACAAAAAAATGGCACATTCCGCAAAACCTAAGCAGACGACACGAAGTTGCTCTAACCAGACTAAGAATTGGACATTCTTTTCTTACACATGCTTTCCTAATAAGCAAAGACCCACCATCTATTTGCAAAGAATGCCATGAAAACCTATCCATACAGCATATCATCCAAGACTGCCCATCATTCCACAACTTACGAAACACACTATCGATACCAGGCAACCTAGAAGAAGCACTAAATGAAGACTACAGCACAAAAACATTAAATTTCCTCACAATAATTAATATTATAAATAACTTATAAATCACTATTATCAACATGCACACTATGAAAAATTTTATATGACTCAAAAATATTTATATGTTACAACTTGTATTCTATAATTCAAAATTAATGTAACACTCACTATGTAATACTAACAAGGCTAATAATCTTAGTTGTTGAAGCCTCTTTTCATTAAAAAAAAAAAAGCGCAAGTAATAACAAACAAACAAAAAAAAATAAATATGTCTATATATTATATATATGTAATAAACTAAAAATAAATTGTAATTAATTAATGAATAATATATATGTATGTATCTAATAAAATATGTAATATTAGCTAGGTAATATGTATGTATGTAATTATACAAATCTAATAAAACCTAAATTTATTTTCTTTTAAATATCGTTTAAACGAATTTTGTTGATTTATGCTTTTGATATAAAGAATTTTGGTGTAACGAACTTTCGATATACCGAACTTTTTTCTCAGTCCCTAGAAATTCATTATATCGCGAGTGACTGTACAGGGGTCCCCTTTCAATTTCTCCAGAGGAAAGAATAGATGCTATATTTTTTTTTTTTGGGGGGGGGGAGGTTTATCCGGCCTTTAAGACCATCCCGTAAAACAAATTTCCCTCCACCTTATCCTGTTTTCAGCTATTTCTCTCCAGTTTGCTCTTGGGTCTATTTCTTTTATTTCTCTCTTCACACAGTCTTCCCATCTGAGGCGTGGTCTGCCTAGTGGTCTTTTTCCTTTCGGATCCTCTTTAATTACTGTGTTTATCATAGCGTCTTTTTTCCTCCAAACGTGACCTGCCCACATGAGTCTTGTTTTTGCGACTTCCCTTGAAATACTTGGTCTTTGGAACAAGTTATATACTTTCTCATTGGTTCGAATTCTTCATTCTTTGGTTCCTGTGTCGAGACAAGGTCCATAAATTCGTCCTAAGACTTTTCTTTCAAAGGCGTCCAGTCTTATTTCCTCTATTTTTCTTGAAGCCCATGTTTCTGACCCATATAAGATGACAGGACGTATTAATGTCATATATATTTTTATTTTTAAATTTAGAGAAATTGATCTAGATTTTAGCAGGGTTCCCAAACCAAAATAGCAGTTGTTGGCCAGTTGTATTCTTTTTGAAATCTCTACTTTTAACTCATTGTCCTGAGTTAAGAGGACACCTAAGTATTTGAATTGTGGAACCCTGTGAAATATATGTCCATCTATATTCATACTTTCTCCGTGACGATACGTCCTGTCTCTTCTGTTGAGCTTCATATATTCCATTTTACTATCATTTATTCTGAGGCCAACTTTATTCGCAGCATCCATTAGCTTCTTACAATGTATTTTAACTATTTCAATATTGTCTTCTATTATGACAATATCGTCGGCATTAGCTAGCAGGCCTATCTTTAACAGTCCTAAGGTTATGCCTTCTGAAATATTCATATTTCTGATCACCTTTTCCAGAACTAGATTAAAAAGAATTGGAGATAATGCATCTCCTTGCCTTAAACCAGATGTTACTTTGAACGATTTAGATGTAGAGTTCGATATTTTTATTTTCATTTCTGAATTTTCTGTAGTTGCTTTAATCAAGTTAATTAATTTTCTTGGCATATTGAACTCTTTTAATATATTAAATAGTGTTGGTCTGTGTATGGAGTCGTATGCTTTCTCAAAGTCTACAAACAAGGTATAGACCTCCTTATCAAACTCCCACATTTTTTGTAATATCTGCCTTACAATAAATATTTGATCTGTAGTGGATCTATTTGGTCAAAAAACCCCCTTGGTAGTCTCCCAGTATTCCTTCGGATATTGGTTTAATCCTATCTAGGATGTAGTACGATAAAACTTTGTATGTTGTATTTGACTTTATATTTTTCAACTTCATTCACTATGTTGTGAACTGCTCCAGATTTAAATAGTGTGCGTACGTTCTAAGTTCCAAAAGATAAGTTTTTTTTCCGTTTTCCAGTCAATTTTCCAAAAACTCTGTCCCGAGGCAAATTTGCTTGATCCTGAACATATTGTTTTTACTAGGTAGGATTGTTAATCCTACGCTAAACCCCCTACCAGGAGGGCCAGACCACACCAACTAGTCAGTGTGGGGCTATTGCAAAACACAATGTTGTGTACTGGGCGATGGGCGCGCCATTTTCCCTACGCCTGAAGTTGCTATATTAAGGTAAATTATATATAGAAAGCAATACTCTTTTATATTAATAAAAACAAAGTATATTGATGTAGAAAAAAAAATTATAGTAAGTCTTTCCATTAAAAAAAAAAAAAAAAAAAAAAAAAAATTAAATACCTAATACAATATCAATATTAAATAAAATGAAATATAAGTTTGCCTGTTAAATTAAGATATCTAATAGGTAAGCAATATTTTTAGGATTACTTTTTTATAACAACTAGTATAAAAAAAACATTATATTATGTAAATGAGATACTAGAATATAATTTTTTTTATATTGAGTCAGATGTTGTAACTTGGGAAAAATTCCAATTAGAATTTTGAGTTTCCGATAGGCATGTAGTTATAATTAGAATTAGAATAATCCATATGTGGAATGATTAAATGTGTAGTTATAGATATTGGTCTTTGAGAATTTACAAGGTTTGATATTTGATGATTATTCTATTGAGGATTTAGTGGTAGTTGTACCATAAAGTGAGTAGGGTCTAATGAGTAGGGCTGAGGCTGAGTAAATATATTATTTTGATTATGAGATGTTTGTGATGAAACCTGATTTCTTTGAAAAGAAAATTGATATTGAGAAGTATTTTTATTTTTTTGTATTGCATTCAAAAATTCAATGTACAGTTGAATCTTTTGATCATTAGTAAAATCTTTAATGAGAGGCATTAAAAATAATAAAAACAACTTATCAGGATCTTCTACTTCTTTTGGATGATTTTTTAAAAAATGTATAAAATCAACCCCTGTGACTTTTTTTAACTCGTTTACCTGAGATTTTTTTGATCTCTTTTTTTCTTCACTTCCTGTGTATGAGAAAAAACTTTTTTCCAACAAGCTTTCTTCATTTATATCTTGCCTACCACAAGTATTTCATCATCTTCATTTTCAAGTGCGTCTGATTCACTCATTATATTACTTTGAGTTCTAAGTTATGACAAATTATGAAAATAAGTGTATTAAGTAGAAAATAATATAACTCAACATAATTACTTTCTATTTTCTACCGTTGATCGAAGAAACTTCAAAACTTTTGCATATACATATGGTTTTTCATTAGTGGCTACCTGACCCGACTTATTTATACATTTCCTTCTGTAGTTATCTTTTAAATTTTTCCATTTTTTTCATTCTAGAAACTATGAGTATATGAAATATATTATTTAAAAAAATAAAAATAAAAAAAATTATAGTTTAACTTAGAAATTTAATAAAAGTTCTCTTTTTTTTAGATATTTAACAACGGGAACTAATTTTTCGGCACTCCATTTTGACTTTATAATGGGTGTATTGACAATATGCAATATTATAAAAAATACTTGTGGCAAATTATGGCATATTTTATACCCCATGAAAATGGCTCCTCAAACCATGGAAGAATGGCGTAACATAGCTGCAGGGTTTTATGAAAACAGTAGATTCCCAATACAGTGGGCGCAGTAAATGGCAAACATATTAGGCTATAATGTCCTAAAAAAAGCGAAAGTTTGTACTATAATTATAAACATTTTTTTCGATTATGTTGTTAGCCGTTTGTGATTCAAATTTTTGATTCGGTATAATCGATATCGGTTCGTATGGAAAAAAGAGCAATTACAATATTTTAACATGTTGACGGACACTCAATTTTACGGACGGATCAATTTTACTGCTATAACAGTAATCGTCCATTTGTGTCTATCATGGCAGTTTAAAATATTACTGCTATAGCAGTTCTCTAAAAACCTTCTTAAACGTGGCATTACTGTAATAGCAGTAATAATTCCAATGGTTTCTTATGAAAGAGGAAGTTGTGTTGCCCACATTAAGCATATTTCGCATTTGGGCACTGTCGAATTAAATTGAATTTTTATTTATAAGTTCACATAGGTAATTCGAATAATATTTATCAAATATTAACAAGAAGAAACATATCTTCAATGTAAACAATGTGTTGTTCCATTATGTCCAGGGAAATGTTTTAAAACGTACCATTCCTCGAAATAATAATCTAATATTTAAATTTTTAAATTTTTGTTTTTAGAACTACTAAACCAGAGTGTAATGTTATTTTGTTAAGTTTAATGTATTATTTTATAATTTATCATATCAACAAAGTACTAATGTAATTAAATTAAAGATTTATTTTGACATGTTTTGATAAAAATAAAGGGCAAAAATCGAAAAAATTAATAAAAAATTATAATACTGCTATAGCAGTATAGCAGTTTACTAATTATGGATGACCAAGAACAAATTGCCAACGCCGCAGCATATTATATTATCGTGTGCAGTGAGTTTTTAAAATATTACTCATCTGATAATGAAGATGAAGCAAGTACTCCAAAAAAAAGAAGATACTGGATGGATACATTTTATAAAAGTCGAAAAAGGTATCGAATTATTTTAAATTTTTTTCTATCCAATTAACCATATATTTATTTATTATTATACTTTAAAATATGTGTGTATTTTTTTTTAGGTACAATGCAACAAATATGTTGTGCGATTTAAATATAGATCCGTCACGAAAATTTGAAAACTTTTGTAGGATGAGTTCCGTAGACTCCGAGCATATTTTAAAGAAAATAGGCCCATACATTTCTAAGAACGACACAAACATGCGAGAATGTATCCCAATCAAAGAAAGATTAGCTGTGACACTTCGTTTTTTGGCCAGTGGTGACAGTTTCAAAAGTTTGTCATACCTGTTTAAGTTTTCACCACAAACTGTTTCAAGATGTGTAGCTGATGTGTGCAAGGCTTTGATTCTAGAATTAAATGATGAAATAAAGATATGTAATTATAAATTATTAAAACAACTTTTATTAAATTAAAATGAATCATTAACTAAAATATATAAACGACTTTTTAGTAAAAAATGATTATACCATGACAATATAGGTACTTAATATTTGAAAAATAAAACAGAAAATAAAAGTAACAGATCAATTCTTTATAAACAAAAATAATACTATGAAAAACTTTTTTAAAATAAAAACTTTTTAGTGGAAAACAAATTAACTTCTCGTTAAAAAACTAAGCTAGAACAATAAACTTTTTTTTAAATATTACAATAATAATAAAGACTATCATATTAATTTATACACCAAACGTATTTAAATCTAATTCCTCTTTGTTTTCATTCGTTTGACTTTGGAGTATTGTGTATGGTTGTAAGTTTGATGAACTTGCAGGTGACATACTCGTATCTTCAGATAATGATGGAGAACTCGTGCAAGGTGATGTGTATAAATTTGATTGCTGAGAAAGTAGTGATGGTGTCGGTGTCGTATATGTATGTGTTTTTGGTGATTGAGGATGAAAAGTTGATGTCAATAATGCAGATGATTGAGGGTTGTAAATGGTACTACTTGGTACTATGAATTGAGTGTTGTTAAATTGAGATGCATATTTCTGTTGCTTAAGTCCAAAAATAAACTTGTCTATTTCTAGCATAGCAAATTCTTGAGTATACTCATCCAGGTCTCTCAACTTTTTCTCGAGTAATTCACAAAACAGTGAACATTTGTCCTTTTTGGGTTTCTCTGATGCCTTTTTTTAAATGATTGTAGGCTTCGTCCAATCGTTTTTCCATGTCTTTGATTTTTTCAAATTTTCTTTTTTTTAGAAATATCCTGGGGAAAATATACTGTGGGAGTTTTAAAATTTTCATTTGGTATATTTGGCTGTTTGTCGGTTTCAACTTCAGTACATTCTTCCTCGTCGATGAAACTACCACTATTCTCGCTTTCATTGTTTATTGTTTCATTTTGTATTGCCTAATAATGAATTATCATAATTATATGATCTATTTAAATTTCAAATGCTTATAATAAAAAATTGTAAAATGTATTTTTAATAATTTTTTACAGCTATAAGAACAATTTATTTGGAATCTTGTACTCAATTTTCAAGTCTTATGATCAAGCGAAACATTTTTTTTGTAAACTGTTGAAATTAAAATTTAAAAAATCAAAATTTTTTATGCTTATAAATAATTAAAAAAAGTTAAAAATTTTTTTCATTAATTTCTATGGAGATGTATGGAATATTTTAGGTGTGTACAAAAGATAAATTAAAGAGTCGATTTATTAACTATATATTTTTTAATAGTGATATTGGTATACGTATATAATGATAATTCTTATTTTCTAAATTCCAAAATATTCTTAGATTTATGGTAGGTACCTAGGCAATATTATTTTTAATCATCAATAATTAGTTGGTGTAAATACCACAGAATATATGAAATATTTTGAAAAAAATGGATTTATCTACATTTTTATATAGATAATATTTTGGTAAAATGATCTTATCTTATCCAGATAGTTTTTTAGTTATCTATTCCCAACACTATTTATCATCATAGAAAATAATAAAATACGTATATTTTACATATGTATACCCAGTAAAATAAATCCAGACCGCAATTTACATTACATAATATGCTATAAATAAAGGCTATAAATATAAAATGATAATTTTTTCAGCTGCCACAAAATTCCGAACAGTGGCTCCAAATTTCCGAAAAGTTCAACGACAAATGGAATTTTCCCCAATGCTTGGGTGCAATTGACGGGAAGCATATTGTAATACAATGTCCAAATAAAAGTGGCACAGAATACTTTAATTACAAAGAGACGTTCAGTATCGTTCTTATGGCATTAGTAGATGCTAATTATAATTTTATTTTCGTCGATGTTGGGTGTCAGGGAAGAATAAGTGATAGTGGTGTATATCGAAACACAGATTTATGGAAAAAATTTGAAAATGAACAGCTAATGCTTCCAGAAGATAAACCGCTTCCTGCCAAGACCAATATGTCACCATATGTATTCGTAGTGGATAGCGCTTTTGCTCTTAATAAGCATATGATGAAACCGTATTCTGGTGTTTATGACAAAGGTAACGAAAAAAGAGTATTTAATTATCGATTATCTAGGGCACGGAGAGTGGTAGAGAATGCCTTTGGAATAATGTCATCAGTTTTTAGAGTATTTAGACGTCCAATTTTACTCAATCCCGAAAAAGTGACAAATATAACGATGGCGTGTGCATTGTTGCACAATTTTCTGAGAAAAAGTAAGACTTCGTCTTCCAATTATTGTCCACAAGGAACATTTGACTCGGAAAAAGTAGGTGAAATTATTCCAGGGTCATGGCATCAGAACAACAATAACCTAGCCTCGTTCCTACCTATTCGTAGAATACCCCGTAGAGCACCCAGCGATGCAAAAGAAGTAAGAGAATTATTTACAGACTATTTTATGACGAATGGTGCTGTTTCGTGGCAAAATAATTTTTAAAGTAAAATATATTTGAGTAATTTGTATTAATATAATTTATGTAAGAAAGTCTAGTATATTTAGTTATTATTAATTAATATAATATAATGATAAGAATATTATTCAATAAATATATGTATATATTATTATTAAGTATATTTATTATTATTTATTTTATATGAATACATTTTACCTCTGAACTTTTAGTGGTATTAGGTTGATTCACGCTATGCAGAAACTTTGCCATTGATTCATATGCGAACCAGTCAGGTTTGTAGATGTCATCCAAACCCGAACCAGTTTTTTTACTAGCTTTAACTTTGTTATGGAGTTTCCTGAATGTGGCCATCAATGAATCCTTCTTCTTCTTTAGGTCACTGATAGAATATTGTACACTGAGATTTTGTGAAATATTTTTCCACGAATCATGTACGGAATTGCGAACTTTGTGTAGCGAGTGTTTCGGATTCCAGATGCAAGGCTCTTGTTCATATAGATCAAGAAATTCCAAGATCAATTCATTTGACCACTCCATGTTTTTTGAAAATAAATAAATAAAATATTCGGAAAAAAGTAAAATAAAAATGAAAATACACACGAGCCGTGGGAACGCGTTTAACCGACTCCACGAGCCGAGCAACGAGCGTGAATGGTTTCCTTTGATTCGGGTACCAAAAACCGACAATTTTCGGATAGACACAAGCCGCGCCGAGCAACACCGATCCCACGGCTCGTGAACAGTACCGCGCAATACCAAGCCACGCGTCGCGCCACGAGCCACGCGCCG
The DNA here is from genome assembly GCA_014851325.1 of Pentalonia nigronervosa. Taxonomy (NCBI): domain Eukaryota; kingdom Metazoa; phylum Arthropoda; class Insecta; order Hemiptera; family Aphididae; genus Pentalonia; species Pentalonia nigronervosa. Next base: position 3,388 of record JACXSJ010003409.1, on the reverse strand, counting down.
TGGGAACCCGGCTTGACAAATATCACAGGTACTTGTTGACTTTTAGTTAAACCGTGCTACTGTGAACACTTTCGTCTTGTTTTTTATTCTTTTGCGTTTTGCTATTGTTTTTTTTTTTTTGGATTTAATTATCAAATAATTTTTGATAATTATTATGGACCAACCTGGACATTCAAATGACCATCGATCACCAGTAAAGCGGAATCCAAGAGGAAAGGTAAATAATTAAAAATTTGTTTTTAAGGATTACATTTCAAACATCATGTAATAATTAACAGAATAATAATAATAATAATAATAATAATAATTTATAATCATCATAATATTGTAATAAAAATTAACATAGTTATCTATTACATTTTTAATTAACGGTTTAAATTAGTTAATACATAATGCAATAAACGTGTATCTAGGAAAATAATCTAATTTATAATTCACGTGAGAATAAAATACGATATAAGTATTTGTTATTTATAAGACAATTATGCTGTTTAAAATATTTAAAAAAAATACTATTAAAATATGTTTTGGTTAAGCTAATTTCAAGTAAATATTTAGATTAAAAAAATAATAAAAATATACAGTGTCATATTTTAGAGGTAGTATAGGACATAGGTACATACAGTTATACATATTATGCTATATTCCATAACCTTGGATTTTTTAACTGTTTCACAAAATGTCTAGACCCGACATTCCTTTAACTGAATAATGATTACAATGTGTTAAAAGGTAGTCATGTAGGTACTATATCGCTTTTCATGGGTCGCGTACGTTGTATCTAACCTAACATGGGTTTCATATGAAATTGTATACGAACAGTGATTCTGAGCGACTATAGAACGATTGAAAATGTTATGCAGTCCAATAAATGCCATTGTGAAAAAAAAAATCTGCAACGCTGCCATATCATTTAATTTGTAGCAATGAATGTATGTGAGGATGTCAGCGCACTATTTGTTTTCTTTCTGGTCCACGTGCAACATAGACAAAACGCATTTACACAGAATCGTTTTTATATGTTTTTAAGTAATCTTAGAGTAAAAACACTCATTACAAAAAAGATGGAGAATAAGATTTGTGAGGGAATGACATATCGATTTGTCTGAATATTGTCTCAAAACATCTTTGGTGCGATCAGAAGTATTGGTTCAAAAAATCCAAATTCTTATGCATTTTCTTCTGCACATAAAACTTTAGTTTTGAATAATTTGGTCTCCTCTCATTCACTGGGATCAAACTATAAAGATTTCAGAGAAGGAAGTTTGTCGTCATTTAAAAACTTCGTTGAGATTGCTATTACTTCAACATCTGAACTTAGAAACCAAATTTTTTGCTATGATTTTCTTGTGAACTGGAGTGATGACTGATAAATTTAAATCTGGCCTTATGTAATTATTACCAGTTCATTTGTTGAGAATGATTTCAATAAACATAAAAATTATGTTTTAAGACTTTTCGAAAAACCAATGACTGTTGACTATATTGTTATTCGATATATTCAAAGTATAAAAGAGCATAGCAAACTATTTACAAGTAAACAATTAAGATATATACACGACAATGAAAACCCAATTCTTAGAAAACCTTATAGTTATTAACAGTGCTAATAATGACTATACAGATATCTCTGAAAATAAAGACAATTTTAATGATTCAAACGACATTAATTAAAACATCAAAAAGGACACACAAACATCAATTACTTCTGAAAAAACTACAGACAGCAATATTTTTAAACGCAAACATACATCAATTTCCAACCATATTGACTATAAAAAGTCCATTATCATTATAGCTTAATAAATAATGATTATCTCTGGCACAAAATTCGATTTTCATGAAAAGTGGACATATCTGATTGTTGCACCAAACCCTTCAATTGCATTATTACTGTTGATGCATTATCACAGAACTTCGATCTGTTACATTCGCCAGCTTTGCAACACATACGGACGTGTGCTTCCGTAAGCGAAATTTAATGACTGTGAGTAGGAGCGAATGTTTGAGATAGCAGGGCCTAAAATTAGGGTATTTTGCAACTGCACGCCCAATTCCACACACAAAAATATTTTTAAACAATAAACATAGACTTAGTAGTGCACATGCCACATATAACTTCGTTGCATAATTGTTTTTTTTTTATTTTTTATTTGTTTACGGCCTTTTAGACCATACATCCAAATATAAAAGTCTTCATCCTTTACGATTTTGCGCCAAACTCTGCCAATCTTCATCCGTGTAGAAGTCTGCTACATCCTTTTGACACAATCCTCCCATCGTATTCTGGGTCTTCCTAGGGGTCTTTTCCGATTTTGGTTCTCTTGTAGAACCGTTTTTATCATAGCAAAATATCAAAGCATAAAATACAACCATAAATCAGAGCTGGAATCTTCGAAAAATTCTTTCAATATATTCGGATATTTATCAATACTCAGAAAATAATTTTTTAACGGCCGAAACATTTTCAAAACTCCAGTGCAGGCATCATTGCAAACCATCTAGTTTTACTATAGACCAGAAGTTTTTTATATTCTGTGTTAACTACATTACAAAATTGTTTAAGAGCTTTAACATGAACGCTATAAAGGTAAAAGATGAATATAGTTTTATAATTATAAATTCAAAATGAACATGTAAACAATCTGTAGCTGTTTTAATCGCATTGTGGATTATGTGAGCTCCGCATCCAATTTCTACGAGAGTCTTCCCAAGAGACGTGTTCAATTTTGCATAAACATTATTAACACCTTTTCTATTTTTTTCCTCCAAAATTTCAGTTAGTATTGTCTCCACAAAACGCCACAATTTTTGACGTCAGTTCATTTTTAGTCAATACTCGGTGCTCGACTTGGGGGGACGCAGGGTGACGGAGTCCCATAAGTAATTATTCAGAAATTTTAGCGTACCCCTACTTTTATTTTTAAGGGTTAGTAACATTTAATAAGTGATGGGGACGCTCTTTTTTTATAGTTAACAGAGTCCCTCTACTTTAATTTTGCCAAATCAAGCACTGTCAATACTTGTATTAAATAATCCAAAATTATATTCGATGTTTCACCCGATTGCTCTTAAAATTCTAAAATCGTTATTTGTACTCCTTCATACAGTAAAAAGTAACGAACTAAAACAAGGAATAATTTTATAAAACCATGGTTTGAAGCGTCCGTTGGTAGTACGAGGTACTACTAGGGCTGACGGTATTTTCGGTATACCGTAAATACCGGTACACCGGTATTTCGGTATACCGGTCTTTTCAAATTATTTTGATAAACGGTATACCGTAAAAAACCGCATAAACGGTAAACCGTGTAAACTGTATCAACGAGGAAACTTTTCTACTAATAAAATTACCTCCGTTTTTAGTATTGGGAATTCTGGTCCTTAT
>JACXSJ010003408.1:0-24548 GCA_014851325.1 Pentalonia nigronervosa | reverse complement strand
GGGGCCCTAGTTATCATGCGCAAGGTGATCAATTGGAATCTTTGTATTATGTTTAAATTTGACAATTTAGCCGCACCCCATAGCTGTATTCCATAAGTCCATATAGGCATGAGAAGTTGTTTATAAATAAGCAATTTGGAATTGAGGTTAAGTTTGGAGTGATTACCTATCAAATAGTGTAGTGATTTCCTTCTGAGTTTAAGAGTATTGCGTTTGATTTTAATATGTTCTGCCCAGGTGAGATGCTTGTCTAGGGTTAGACCTAGGTAACGGATGTTGGAGACTGTTGGTATTGTTTGATTGTTTAGGTTAACAGAAGGTATTTTACCCTGTCTTAGAAAGAAAGTAATGTGTGATGATTTTTTTTTTGTTAATTTTTACTTTCCATTTAGTATACCAGGAAGATAGGCTGTTTAAGTGGTTTTGCAAGTGTATATTGGCAGTGTCTCGATCATTTTGAGAAGTGTATATAATTTTGTCATCTGCGAATTCGGCTACTGAAGTATACGGGGAAGTTGGTTGGTCAGCTGTGAATAAGTTAAATAGGAAAGGAGATGAGACAGCACCTTGGGGAACACCGGCTAGTATAGGGGCAATTAAAGATACCTCAGAGCCTACTTTTGTCACAAAAAAACGGTTATTGAGGTATGATTAGAAAAAGAGAAAATAAGGTGCGGGAAGAATTGTTTTTAATTTATAAAGAAGGCCCGGGCAATATCTAATGAAACCGCAGAGCAATATTTTTTCGTTTCCAATGAATACGATATCGAGTCAACTAATCGGTTAATTTGATGGATTGTTGAATGTCTATTCCTGAATTCAAATTGTGAGTTTGGGACGATTTGATAGATATTAATTAATCGAGATATATGCATTAAGATTAATTTTTCAGTTAGTTTGGCAAATAAAGGAAGAAGACTGATTGGACGGTACGAAGTTGGTATGTCAGGGGGTTTATTTGGTTTAGAAATTAAAATAATATCTGAAGTTTTCCATTGTACAGGAATGTATGAGAGCCTTAGTATGGAATTTAAGATATGCATGAGGTGGATAAGGGTTTTTTTTTTGATAACTGGCGAGCGACTTCAGCTGTAATCAAGTCTAATCCAGGGGCTTTTTTGAGGGGAAATAATTTGATGTAGTGGTGGACTTCGGCTGGTGAGAAAGGTTTAGGCGGTAGGTAGGGCGGTAGTGGGGTGTCTAATGATTTTAAGATATGTTCTGTAAATAATTGGTCGTTGATATCCTGGTGAGGTTGGAAAACTTGTTCAAGATGTGAACGGAAGACATCTGCTTTCTCCTCATCCGATTTGCACCATGTGCCATCCGGTTTTTTTAAAGGGGAGTATTTAGGTTTTTGTTTTAAACACTGACGGTTGCGTTCCAAAGGGAACCGTCTTTTGCACTGATAGAGGAAATCCAAGAGTTGAAGGATTCATTTTTTTGTTGGTTCAGATTACGTTTGAGGGATGAGGATAGGTTGTTGTAAATATTTTTATCAGATGGTAATCTTGAACGTTGCCAAAGTGCTCTAGCACGACGTTTTGCGCAATTAATTCTCTGGTGAAAGCGGAAATTGAGAATGGATTAGAATTTTTTTGGGAGGTTTTTTTATGGAAGAATTCCAGGCTGCTGACTGGATTAAATTTTTAAGATTTTGGTAGCAATTTCTATATCTTCTGGTGATTTAAGTCTAGTTTTTAAATCGATATTTTGGTCAAGATTGTCTCTGAATTTATCCCAATACATAATACCGTCAGTAAGACAGGCTTGTCTTGGTTGGGGTAGAGGTTGGGCGTCTAGTGTTAGAAGAACCGGAGAATGGTCCGAACATGGGTCGAGTAAATTTTTTATGGAATGAGAGATGTTATAAAATATTTACTACAATTATATCCAGTATATCGGGGCGTTTTCTCGGGAATGTTGGCCAATAGTTGATTAATGTGGTTAGGTTGGATTAGTGGGGAATAAGACTTTGAAATTTTTTATGTTTATTAAATGATGTAAGGCTTGACCTTTTGAATTTTGAGTATGACAGCCCCAAGCTGGGTTTTTTGCATTTAAGTCACCACCGACTAAGAAATAGCGTTCGAGAACCATGAAAAATTGTTGATATTGTAATATGGATATTCTGTGTTTAGGGGGGCAATACGTTGCAGCTATAGAAATTGATATGTGATTTGTTTTGAGTGTAATTATTGCTGCCTGTAGAAAGTCTTCATTTATTATAGGACAGGTGTTGAATTGTGAGGAGGATTTGATGAGGATAGCAAAACCCGCATGAGCAGTATTGTCGGGGTGGGGTGCTGATATTAGTTTGTAACCGGGAATAGAGAATTTAGTATTTGGTGTGAAATGGGTTTCAGTGATTAAGGCTATGTCAATTCTTTTATCGTAGAGTATTGTGATGAGTTCGTTTTTATGGTTTTTTAAGCCATTGGCATTCCATAAAAAGATAAGTAGAGACTGAGAAGTGAATGAATTATTTAACATTGTTAGATAATAGGCGGTTGAGGACTGTTGTGAGGAGGGCTATTAGCGGATTTATAATAGTTTGAAAATTATTAATAAGGGTCGTGAAATCGTTGTTCATATTTTGACTTGGTGGGGTAGACTTTTGAGCAGAAGTTGCCTGAGCATATGACGGTTCTGGGGATGTGTTAGTGGTTTGGGATGGCCGCTGAGAACTTTCACAGTTATTAAATTCAAAGTTAACATTGTTTGTTTTATTACCGCTATTTTGTTTGGTGGAAAAATTCCGGTGATTTTGAAACTCCTTATATGTTTTGCAACCTTTATAGTTAGCTGGGTGGTCTTCGTTGCAGAGTGCGCAACAAGCAGGGGATTCATTGGATTTGGTACAGATTGATGATGGATGGTTTTTTCCGCAACGGACACATCTTGGGGGGTGTACACAGTATTTTTTCGAGTGGCCGTAGTCCTGGCAGTTGTGGCATTGCATTATATCTTTACGTTTATGGGGTTCTTCCACTTTCATTTTGGTGTGAAGTAGGGAAGTTAAGTTAAATATATCTTTGTTTATTGTAACTGGTTCCAGGTCAACAAAAAACATTGGAAGCTTGTTTTTTGTTACCTTCTGGAGAACATTTGCTACTTGACGTACAGAAAAGCCTAAGTCCTCGATGGTTATGCCGACTTCAGTAGTTGGTGTTAATGGGTGTAAGTTTCTGATGACTATTCGAATAGCTTTATCTTCTTGGGGTTGGAAGGTGTGGTATTGTGCTTTCTCCTCTCTTAAAAAGCGAATAGTTTTCCTGTATGAATCTGGATTAGTTGTTTGAACTTTTAGTGCATTTGTTGATGATTTGAATAGGAAGTTTTCTGAACCGATTAAAGAGATCAATTGTTGTCTAAAGCTAACAAAATCTAACACTTCACGGATAAATATAGGAGGAGGTAATTTAATTTTGATTTCGTTGTTCATTTCAGGAGTTTGGGAGTTAATTTGGGTATTTAAGGATGTGCCACCTGTGGCGTCATCGTCTATAGTGAGGAATATCGGTTGGTTGTTACGAATATTGGCTTATATTTCTTGTGATCAGTTGAAGTTCCAGAAGTCAGGATAAGTTTTGTTGTTTTGCGCTGAATGAAGTCAGGTTCCTCCATTTCAGTTGATGAGTTGAACACATCACTTGACGCGCTCTGTATACGTGAGGTAGTTGTTATGTTTTGTTTAAGATTAGATATTGTATTTGTAGATTTGCCTGGTTTTGTTTTAATTGGATTCTTCGTTATCGGTGGAGTCATTATTACGTAAGATATCAAACGTCGATAAGCGACCGCCGACTTTTTGGGGTACTCGACACGTGAACTTGATGACTAATTAATTTAGTAGGATTTTTTCCTTTTACAGAAGCTAGGTTTTGTTCCTATTTTTTTTTTGTTTATATCAGTGCAACTGTATTTTTAAGACGCATTCAACGATGTAAAGAACTATTTATAATATTAAAGTGACGGTGTAGTTAAGCGTCACGAGATGCAGGCGGCGCATAGACGACCGTACTGCTCGCGTGCAGAGACGACACTTCTAGTACTTCTAAATTGGATATTGTAACATCATCTTAAACATATATTATTGAAAGTAGTTAATGATATTATATTATATTAATTTTTATGCAATCCTATAAATTAATCTTATAAAATACTAGGAATTACGATAATGGGTGGTCTAACCGCGTACAGTCAGTTATCTGCACGTGCACGACAATGTGTAGAATGATGGCGTTTCCTGGAACTAGTACGCACGCATAAGATAATAAATGGAGTCAACACTATCTTGCCAAGGTGACATAGGTACCAAATAGGAAGAGTAGTCTATATATAAGGAACCTGAAAAAGCTCCGATTTAAACGTGATATTCTCGGGCTACAGCAAGCATCTTCATGCCAGTTTAATTTCTAAATTAAATGGACTTAGAATAATTTCGATCAGTTTAATTATTTGGACTTAGAATATTATAATTAAAATCATAATATTCTGAAGACTTGGAATAGTTGAGCTATTAGAATTTCTAACTCTATTTATTTCACCAGTTTAAAATTTTACATTGCATTTAATAAAACAACACAGTTTGAACATTATAACAGTTTAATAATTATTCATTATAACATACAAAGTATTTAATCCATCATAAAAGTCGTCCGTACACTGAGACACAACAATGTATAGATTATTTAAAATCTGCAAAAACTGTTATCACATTTGGCACGTATGGTGCAAGCTGATCCATAACAATTTGATAGGCTTCTATTGTTTTATTTGGCAGAAGACTAAAAACAACAGTGACGTAGAAATTTCCTACTGTTATAAACACGGTAAACATTTAATAAAAGTTTAGGAGTGCTTCTAAAAGTACCGTCAACGAAAATAGTAGTTGCATGTTGAAGTGCATCAAGATTATGTTGGCATGTAAAGATGATAACGTTATTTACCTCATCATTATAAAAAACAAAATTCTCGCCAGTAGTCATTTTCAGAGAGTATGCACGCACACACTCGTGAAGCTCGAGGACGGTTGTATGTAACTGCTGATTTACATGATGCTAGTTATTGGCATGCTAGCTGGAAGGTCACTGGCGTCTGCCAACTAGAATTGACAACCGACTGGCGCCCATCGTTTACACGACGCTAGTTACTGGCAGACACTAGTAGCTACTAGTAGTGTTTTATCAATTCAAGTACTGAGTTGTAGTGTATCACAGTCTTGTATAAAATATAAACATTGTCTTATAATATTTTAATATAGTTATGGCAGAAACAACATACAGCGATGCATTAAAAAAAGCAGCGTGTTCTATTACTACAGTATTATGTGATGAACTGTTGGAGATATGTGAAGAATTGAAGAAAAGAAAAAGAAAAGTTTGGGTTAGAAATTGGATGGATAAAAAGAAATGTGGAGCATCAAAAACAATTATTAGAGAACTTCGAGACAATGATCCACTCGAATTTAAGTCTGTTATCAGGCTTACACCCGAACAGTTTGAAGAGTTGTTGCTTAAGCCGCGGTCACACGGTGATAGTAAAACGTGATAGTTACTATCGTGAAAGCTACTATCAAGAGAGTGTCATCGTGCGAACAGATCAATAGTGACTATCAAACTATCACGAAAGTGACTTTCGCACTATCATGCGTGCATGATAGTGTGACAGTAGATTTTACGATAGTGATAGAAATTATCATCGTGTGGACAGTGGACTATCATACTATCATACAATCGTATCGTTGGTACATCAATTTTATGATTTATACGAATAAAAATGACATTTACAAGTTTTTGGAAGACTACCAGAGATTTCCATGTCTCTGGCTAAAAAGTGACCCAGATTTTAAATTGCAGCACAAACGTAATGCAGCGGAAGAACTTCTTTTGGAAGGTTCTGGCCTAGGAACAATAAAAAATAAAAAAAAAATAAAAAATTAGTTTCTTCGTTCAATCCAACTTCGCATCCATAATTTTTTAGATCTCCGATTTCTTTTTAAAGTAATCAATTCATTGATTACTTCAATAAGAGCTAATTCGATTGCATCAGTCGACATTATTTAATATAATAACAAATATTTATATAATGCAATAATCATTGACTTGAATACAAATTTTTACAATTTTGTTTTGCTTACAATATATCAATATTCCACCAACTATCACAGTTCACTATCACCTTCATACACCGCTCGTGTGAACACATTTAACAGTGTGACAGTACTATCACATATTCTCATGATAGTAACTATCGCGTTTTACTATCACCGTGTGACCGCGGCTTTAAGATAAGTCCGATCATAAGCCGTGCTGACACTTTAATGCGCCCAGCTTTATCTGCCAGGCTAAAGTTAGAATTAACCCTAGCATTCTTGGTCTCAGGAACAAACTCTAGAATACTGTCAATAATGTTTCGCGTTTCCAAAAGGTTTGTACACAAGATTAGTGCCTGAACCACTGGCTTTACTTTTTTCTATTTTAGCCAACTCTAAATAATATGTTGAACGCAGAGCCTTAATTTTTTTGGGTACCTCTTTAATTGTTAAATTTAATTCGGACGCGATAGCTTCCATAGATGAACTCCTTGCATCACGATTCCGATACTCCGAAATAAACTTGTTCCACAGATTTTCGTGCTCGCGGTATAATTGCACGAATTTTAATGTGGTTTCTCACTCCAACGGTTAGCCATTTCGATTTTCACTTTTCACACATGTGTACGATGTACTGTTATCATTGATAAACAAAATATTATATCACTGTTATAATCCAGTAGTTGGCGCGTGACTGTTGTTTACACGATGGCAGTTAGCTGTTGTCGTTGTGGTGATGTAGTGGAGGGGGGAAGCTGTTGCGCCAGTAAAACAAATTATTTTGTTACGCCATCTACTGGCACGCCAGTGTCCACTGGCCTTCTCCAGTTGCTGGCAGATTATGTTTAGACGTTGCCAGCCGCTGGCATTCAGTAACTGGCGACTTTCTTCTGGTACGCCGACTGGCATCGTATCAATCAGCCTTAACTTAGGAAATTTTCTCAATTTGGCGACACTTAAATTTTTCCGAAATCTATTTATATCATCAGTAGTTACAACATCCGACATTTCACTGCTCGCTATTCACGCCAAATAATTTTTGTCGGGCGTTTACTTAAAGCATCACTTGCATTCAGTTTCAATGAATTACTTATTTGTTGGTGTGCTAAAATAGTGTCTGCTTTATGGCTATGATCAAGATTCTGTTCCACTATCAATTCATTCAACACTTGCGAAAGCACTATACCCATATTTCGTTCACTTTCACCGCGCAATGTCTTTTGACAAATTTTTATGAAATCCGAATTTGTATTGTTCAATCACAAGTAATTGTTTACCAGCTTTGTTGAGCATATACTCTATGATAAAAACGAATAAAATTATTTATAACAGAAAAACGCACTACACTTCACAACCAAACGAGAACTAACAGCAGATAATATTTTATAATTTTATATAACTGAGAATATATGCAACCAACTAGCTATTCATTATCTTAATCGGTGACACGTCAAAATATTCCGTCAAAATTCTTTATCGTAATCAGACACAATAGGGCCACTCAACGGATGGCAAGGAATAACGACCCCGGACTCCGGGGCCCGGACCCGATACGGTATCATCCCATATCATTGCTATTAAAGTAATTAATTTTACTGTTAGACATTTGTAATAGAATAGGTTGAATTAATTTTGTAGAGAAAATTGCATTTGAAAACGTCATTATGTATTCATGCGTATAAAATATAATTAAATACTTTAAATATTTCAAGTATTTACGAATAATATTTTTAAATTACAACACAATATCTAAAATTGTTATTCTTTGTTTAAATATCTATATTATAATTTCGTTCAAATTTGTACTTAAAATATCAATAAATAAAAACTGTGTTAACATATTTTTTACATTTATTGGTTACAGTATAAAATACTTATGAGAAACCTTGTTTTAAATTTTCAATCCTTGGTTATAAAAATTGATCATTTTATAAATTTCTTACTACAAAATAATTTTCAAATTTTCGAAATTTAAAATGTTCAAAAAATTTTTTTTAATTATCAAATAACCTAAATAAATAAAAATAATAAAAAAAATAACTAAAACAAATAACCTAACTAGTGCAGTTCATATAGTGGATTTATTATACAATATTATATATTACATATAATTTCTTAGAGTACCTAGAGTATTCTTTATTATTACCTATTAGATTAGCATGAGTTTTCAAAATGTGAAAACCATGTAATTTTACAATATTATATGCTGTATTTATTAAAATAATAATGGCTTTCATTCATTCAAAATTGTTTTTTTTTTTTGTATTATAAATAAATAACTTTATTAAATGGCTAACTATATTCAAATTTAAAAATAAAATATAAATATTTTCAGCGTAAAAAACTACACTAGATATTCTAATATATCTGAATTGTATTTCGAATTAGAGCTACTGACTTTCCTATTAATTAACATATTGTAGACATCAATTAATGCTATTACTAACTTGTAAAACAAATTTGTCAATGCTTTGTACATTTTTTTAACGATTAATAAAAAACCAAAAATTTATTAGAACATTATAACAAAAATATTATATATTACTGATAATATTAATAATTAGTCAATTCAGTACATAATATAGCGTTGAGCAAAATCATAGTGAGTTGATATTTCGTACATATTGATAATTTAAAAAGTATATAGGTACATAAAGTATTAACGTACCTAATACCAAAGTAGATACTTAAACAAGTTAAAAACTACTATGAAGTTTTAATCGACTCAATGCGATAATTATTAATAATAATACTGAAATCAATTATAGGTCACTTTGGAGCAGTATTAAATACACAAAGAAAACTATTTACGTTTCTAGTGATAGAAGATCAAAGGTTATTTAAAGATTAGATAAAAATGTTTAATTTACATATTATCCAGGTTCATAAAACATTTGATGTTATAAAAGAAACAGTATGAAAATCATTACAGAACAAGATGTGCTCTGCTACGTCCCAAAAGCATGTAAACCACCAACATACAACGCTAAGTCCTCAAAACATGTATGTTGGAGGCAACGGATTCACTCGTAATTACAACATGTCGCCGTCTACTAAACAATCTCCTAAATCTCCTATACCGATACAAATGATTGTTCTAATTTTTTCTGTTTTATTGTGCATATTCAGTTGTCTATTGACTATTACATTGTCCTACAAATGGCACATGGACACTAATCAACAAATTAATCGACTTGTAGGTACAGTTGAGGATGCAATTCATGACTTGAATACTTTCACTGATATAGTTAGAGATGAACTTGTGGCCAAACATGTAACCAATACGTACAAAGATCAACACAAAGCTAAAATTGATGGTAATGACTATGAAGATTTAGAAGAGGACTATAATGAAGGGGATCAATTTATGGGCAGAGACTTGGACAATAATTGGCCAGCAAAGACATATCAGACAAATGAATCAAACAAACCAAAAAACCGTGAACGTCGCAACGCTGTGATTGATGCAACAAATATAGTGAAAAATGAATTAAATGGGTAATTTTTTTTTAAACACTTACATAATTTTTAAAGTTAAAAATGTTTAGTTTCTTATTTAGATTCTTATTGGTAATCAACTAATTTTAATAAAGCTTCTTTTTCAATATTAACACTGAATGTAAATCATATGACCAGTCAATCTGGCGTGTAAATCTTTCTTTGGATATGAAATTATTAATTTTTAATAGTTATTTGAGACAATAGACTTTTATCATTAATTAAATTAAGTTAGTTTATGGAAAGGTTGATTACAATTAGAGCAATTACAGAAAATATAATTTCATATAAGGCTAACACTATACACATGTTATATTATAAATTATTATTTACATATTCTGTATAATAATGTAACTATCTTTAACTAAAATTTATTAGATTAAAATCATTATTCAAAAGATTATATAAATAAAATATAACCTAATCAAATAAAATTGTTATTTTAATTTTTAATTAAAGCTCAAAAAATGAAAAGGCTGATGTAGAAATAATTCAAGAAGAAAATACGGTGAAGACCTATAGACGACGGAAGTCTAAAAAAATGGGGGCCTTAAAAAAAAAACTTTCTATGGAATCAGATGATGAAGAATCGTACGAAGATTTTAAAGAAACTCAAGAAAATGTCGCAGCACATTTTACAAGCGATTCATCAAAATATAATACCAAAACACATCCACATTATAATGGTATAAGAAATATTAAATATATATTTTATTCTTTAAAAAATATGATGTAACTCTTGGTTGTACAATTAAAATAATATTATATATTTACTTATTTATAGAAGTATTCTAAATAATTTTAAGCATCAAGTAATTAAATAAATTTAAATTCCATAGGAAATGGACGTTTGAGACACCCAGATGGTGATTTTAGAGACTGGACCCAATATCTTTGGGACATAAATCTAAACAACGCAAATCATTTCATAATGAAAAATGGCAAAGTTGAAGTATTAAAACCAGGACTTTATTTTGTTTATGCTCAAGTAAGAACATACATATTATTAAATTGAGTTATATACTTATATAGTACCTAATACCTATGCATTTTTAGATAGTAATCATATTTTAATAACTTTAAGCAGAAACCTTGGCAGAAACTGTTTTTTAATATTATAAATTATAATTTCTGTGCAAGACTTAATAATAATAATAACAAAAAAAAAAAACAATTATTTACTTAATTTCTTCAGAAATTTTAATTTTCCTTATAGAATTTATAAGTAAATATTTAAATAAGGTCGGTTAATATATTATTACTTTTAACATTATTAACAATAATTTAGTTATTATAGTTAAAATAATGAAAAAACTAAATTATAACAATTAAGTATATATTGTTTTCATTATAGATATACTATTCAGATAAACATGATATCAATGGATACTATGTTATGAAAAATGATGAAAAAGTACTTGGTTGTACTTCAACCCGACATCAAGATACCCAATCATCAGATTCATGTTACACTGGAGGTCTAATATATTTCAATTCTAAAGATAACTTATCCATAAGAGGTTTAGATAGTGAAAGATTTATAATATTGGATCCTGTTAAAAGTTTTTTTGGATTCTTTAGAATTTCAAAAGATGGTAAAAAATAGATAAAAAAAATGTATATTTTAATTGATCAACAAATCATATAATTAAATTTAAGAATAATAATACAAAATTACAAACAGTATATAAATATTTTTAAAAATATATGGTTAATTTGAAATGTATATAAACAAATATGGTTTAATCACATAATTGGACGGATTGATTATATCACATTATTATTTAATACAATATGCAAATAAAAATTAATATTTTTAATGAACTGACATCAAATTAAAAAAAAAAAGTCTATATCTACCCTTATTTTAATTTAAACAAATTAAATAAAAGAATTATTATTATAAACTAATATGACAATTTATTATTATTATTAATATGATATGAGATTCCTAATAAAAAAAAAATTAATATAAAATAAATATATTTGTGAATTTGTATATAATTTGTAATTTTATAAAAATGTTATTAATGTAACATTAAAAAATAATATATAAAACATTTACTTAATGAAATTGTTTTTTCATAAAGTAAATGACCACATTTCATGAAACAATCTATATTCTGAATAATACATTTTGTATACAACATGGATGATCATTTTATGGAATGGATAGGTTTTCTATACAATTTATAAAAAAAAATTGTTTTTATATATTTATTTTATTAAATGGATACTTTTTTAGAAATTGTTTTCATGATTTTGATGTCTATAATCCATATTGTGTAAATCTATTCATCACTATTGCAGAATACCATAACTGCATTAATCAATATAATTATACAGATGATTACTTTTTTCTATATATCATTATATTAATAAAACTAATTTGAACTAAATTTAAGGGCATATATAAAATAAATAAGGTTTTAATGGATCCAAAATGCATCATTTGCAATGAAAAAAAAAATGCAATAATAAATAATATTATTTTAATTCAATTTTGATTTTTTGAAATTAATAGTTTAAAAATTATTAAATAACAAACAAAAGTATTTTAAATAATATACTAATATGTTGATATTGAAAGTTATTTTCTAGATAAAAATAAATTAGTTTTAGTAATATTAAAATAATATATTTTTGTATTGATTAATAATATACAGTTTTGGAAAGTAACAAATTATACAATAACTATCCATTTCAAGAAATGTTATCCATATCTAAAAAAAATTGTATTATTTACGGTATCGATAATCTTTATTAAGTGAATATGATGCAACTTATTTGATATTATAATGTATAATATATAGATATTTATATATTTGACCAAATTATAGCAAACAAACAATATTTTTTCACAACTATATGTGCTTACGTTCTAAGCTAGAAAATTAACTGGACATAAATAGGTACTATATTTAAAATAGTGGAATTTATAATAGTACCTATGATCAGTTTATAAAAAAAAAAAATACATTAAACAATGAATAATCATTATAACAGTTAAAATGTACTTTAAGTAACTTATTAATAAATCATATCAGATTAAATCAGATTATTTTGGTAATGTTAATGTCTAAGATAATAGATTTCTAAGCAATGGCAAAAAAGGTATACCTATCAAATATCCAAATAATTTTACTTGTTTTGAACTATTACAGCCATCAGAATCACAAGTATAAACACATGTTCGATATTCTAATACATCACCTGGTCGTTGAACATAGTTGCAGTAATTTCCTAAATTATGAGATGAGCAATAACGTGTAACTCCAAGTCCTCCTATAATAAACAAAAATTACAATTTATTATCAAATGATACTTTGGGATATTTAAATAATTTTTAATAACAATAAAAATACCTTCATAGCGGCCTATCAGTTTGACACAATAAGCAGCATTGTAAACGCTTGTACAGGGTTGAGGGTCCAGGCCATATGTATCCATAAACTCTGTACAACGAAATTGATCATTGATGTCAGTACTGTTACATTGGTAACATGATATACTTACAGCTGAACAACATAAATAAAAAATTGTTTATATAATACTGAGTTTAAAACCACACCTTAAATCCAACATGCCTAAAAATATTTAGTGTAATATTTACCAGATCTCATAGTGGAAATAAAACCTATAAGAACTAATAAAAAAAATGTATTTGCATTAATCATTGTTTTAAAATCAAATCAAAGACAAACGTATAAGTTGAACACGATGTAAACAGTTTTCAAATATAAAATTTTTAATAGGTATATTGTTTTGGTTTTAATTATTCAACAATCGCTTAATATAGTAATACTTATATTAAACTAAAAAATCAAAGTAAAACTATAAAATCTTCAATACTATAGAAAATAGTAGGCATCGGTATATAAAACTAAATGGTAAATAACAAAAACAAAATGCCCAATGCCGGAAATCGGAGTGCCCATTACTCATACAAATGGTGAAAAACAATAACACCCATAATATAACAATACTGAACAAGTTGTAGTTTAGTGTATAACCACAAGGTATGATACTCTACGATCGGAACTTTTTGACGGTCAGATTCTTCGGTAGACGCGTAACGTAGCGTAATGTATAGTAGTAATAATTTAATGATAAGAATATGATAACAAGAGTAAACAAGTGGCGTGTGCGCAGGATTAAACCAAATCTAGACTTCTGCGATCGTACCATGTTATTTATATCATGCAATAACCAAAACAATGTAGTAGGGCCAGCGAAACTAGAGCCGTGATGGCGCGATCGTCGCACTACTGGTGGACAAATGTTATGATATCAGTGGTTCCATGTTTACTAGTGTTTAATTATTTTTCCGTGCTTTTTGAAATGTACATTATGTTGGTGTGCCCATAAACTGTTGTTCCCTCAGCAATTTTGATTTTTGATTACACCTTAATATTTATTCATGACTTTGTGGTGTATTTAATAAGATGGTGGTTTATAATTACTTTAGGCGGGAAACAGTAAACGGAGCTAAGACGATATTTGACCACCAGTAGCGCGACGATCGTGGCTCTAATTCATTGAGTTAGTAACTATGTATGCTCTAATTTATATAGCTGGCCCTACTATATAATATGATAAAGTATCACCATGGAAAAGACGGTCGAATGCATTGAAGTCATAAAGGAATAGTCAATTAAAAATCAGCTGCTTAACTGATGACATTAATCACAATCAAGTTGGATCCACCTCATACAAAAGGTATTATTAACACCTTGAACATAATAATTTTAATAATATTATTTTTTATTTCTTAGTGTCTTACCTAATACTTATTTATTTATTTACAATTTATATGTTTCTAATGATACCTATGAAATGATGTTTATTGTTTAATAATTTCATATTATTATTATTTCATTATATGTCTGTACTCAGTAATACAATTAAACTCTCCTGATTCGGGATCCATATCATATTTGATATAAATTATTTCAGATCACGGACGAAAATTGTGAAATGTGAACGATATTGATTTATAACTCACCATCAACTTCAATGAATGTTGTCTTAGGAAGCATACTGCATAGCCAGTTACGTATTAAACTGTTCATACACAGCTATTGTAAGTTTTATCAAAAATAGGTAAATTTCAATGTTTAACCTCATTGACATTCCATGAAGCACAATAGGATTATCTAAGGACTAAGATGAACATTACCTCAGACATCGTACCTGAAGTACAGCCGGGTGTGTTTATCCATAATTCGTACACAATTTTGAGCAATTTTGAGTCAGGTAATCTTGCTCGTGTGAAATATGTCTGCAAACAGATTCCTGGCATTGGTGCGATTATTAAACTATTTCTTTTGTGAGTGTATGGCATATGCTAAGGTTAAGTAATGTGTAATATTATAGATGAAGATTTGGAATTTCATTTATGGACAAACCCAGACTGTGGCGGCACAGAGTTTGAATGCAACTACAAGTCATGGTTCTACTTTGCCTTAAGAGGTAAAAGTGCATTAAAGTATAGTAATAAAAAAGTTAAAGATTTTTAATTGAGCCACTGTTTTAAAGGAGGTACTCCTGGTATGCATGTAAGATTAAATTTAGTGAGTTCAAATAATCAAAGTAAAATGTATAGTCAAGGCATGACTCCTGTATTTAAAGTTGATATAGGAAAATCTGATAAATCAAACAAAAAGTTTTGTAAAGCGTCCTGGTCAAGAATAAAAGAAATACCAACTTACCAGGTATTTAATTAATGTGCGCCTATATAATATAATGTATTCATTGGTTCATTACATATGGTCTACAGAGCGTAGCGCGCATAACTTAACTATAAAAAGAATAATGAACCCAATTTGAGTTTGATGGGTTTTTTTAGATAAACAATAATCAAGAATTTGTATTGAGCTTTAGTCACCGTTCTTTGAAAAATATTGAAGCTACAACATATTATGCTTTTACTTATCCTTATACTTACACTGAGTTATGTAACAGCTTAAGTTTTTATGAAAAACAATTTCCATTACCATCAAATTTAAGAGGTATTTAGTTTTCCCATTATTAATTCTTTTATTGCATGCATGTGTGTGTATTTAATAAGGTTTTTTTTTTAAATACCATTTAGAAAACAATGAAAAGGATGTTTATTTTTATCGAGAAACTATAGTAAAATCCTTAGAAAATCGTTCTGTGGATTTATTAACTATTAGTTCCTTTAAAGGTATTTCAGAAGAAAGGGAATGCCGTTTATTTGGATTATTTCCAGATGAAAAACCTAGGTCATTTGTTTTCAAAAATAAAAAGGTATACAAATAATATAAAAACACATTTATACTGATTTAATCTAAATATTTTAATAATATTTTAATGTTAAATTTTATTTATGTAATATCTGTAAATTTATTAAAAATAATGGCCATAAATTTATATTAATACAAATTAATTTAGTATTTTTAAATTATTATATTATATTTGATTTAAAACTTAATTGTTTAGGTCATAGTAATGAGTGCTAGAGTTCATCCAGGTGAAACACCTTCTAGTTTTGTGATGAATGGTTTGATAAAATATTTAGTTAGTAATGATGAACAGGCTAATATACTACGTCAAAATTATGTTTTCAAACTAATTCCTATGCTAAATCCAGATGGAGTAGCTAGAGGATTTTATCGTACAGATACTAGGGGTTGTAATCTCAACCGATTTTATCTTAAACCATCTTTAAAACTTCATCCATCTATTTATGCTGCCAGGTTTTTTAACTTTTCTACTTTTGTCTTTTGAAATTTTATTCAATTAATTTAATCTATGATATATTTTATAGATCATTGATTTTGTATCATCATCTTGGATATGAATTACGAGATGAATTAATTGAAGAAAATTCAACATCAATTTTTTGTAGTTCGTCCAATAATGATGAACTAAATACTAAAATGAAACCAACAATTTTAAATAATGATGTAGATTCATTGAATGTCTTACTAAAGAAGAGTCAATTGTGTACAGCTGATTGTTTTACAAATAAAGGCCTTGACTCAGAATTATATTTATATGTTGATTTCCATGGCCATGCATCCAAAAAAGGTTGACAACTTTTAAAGTTGCTTAAATTTTTTTTTCATTTATGTATATTATGTTTATTTTTTATGTTTTATACTAGGGATATTTATGTATGGAAACAATTTTGACAGCATAGTTGATAATATTGAATGTATGGTTTATCCCACGCTTATGACTATAAACAATCAAAACTTTCATTACACTTCTTGTAATTTCAGCAAGCATAATATGTATTCTAAGTAAGAAATTAAATTATTATACTCCAGTCTTTATCACAAAAAAATGTAAGCTAAATTAATGTATTTAATATGTATAATATATATAAATATAAGTTATCAGAAATTTGAGTTCTATCAATAATTGGGATTTCACATAAGTTGAATAAGATCGCCATTATTTAAAATATTCTTGAATAAATGATTAAAACAAAAATAAGGAAAAACAATCAAAAAATATTAAATTTAGTGTTTAACTATATTTTGGTATTGCACTTTTAACTATAGATTAGAATGTTTATCTCTGTTGATAATTTTTTCTAATTATTTTGATTCTTAGCAGTGGAATAATGAAGGGGGGGAGGGGTAAAAATTCTCAACACTTACAAAATAATATAGAAAAAAAATAAGAAGACAAAACATTGATGAACAGTAGGTGTTGAAATGTATTTCATAATTGAGTAGGTGATTGTAATGGATATGTTTTGAATTCAAAAACAAATCATTGCCTACAAAATCTATTCTAAGTGGAGATGATCTGTTAACCTTAATATTAAGTATATTTTATTATATATTTATACTGATATAATAATTTTACTGTAGAACATTGTGAATAGGTTTGTGGTAAAAATATACAAGAGCTTGACATTAATCTAAATATTGTGCCAATGTCATTATGTATTGCAAAATATTAAAATATACATAAAAATTTGTTTTAAATACCCACAAATAGTAATTGTAAAATTTCAAATATCTGCTGTTATTTGTGTTAACTTTTGGGCAGAATAAGCTAGCATTCATTACTTTGTATAATATATGTTTATTTTATTTAAATAATAATTTTATACATGATGCAATTAATAAACCATAAATCAAATTATTGATTTCAGCACACCATGTATCATAGGTTGCTTACGTGTTCGGTACGCACACTAACTTTACCCCAAGGATCAGTAGTCGACAACATTGATAACAATCATGGTTATACCCTCTATAGGTGCTTATATTTGGTTTTTGAATTACAACAAATGAACAAATTCAATTTTGTAAAAAAACTAATCTTCTGTAAAAATATCAGTTATTTTCTTCATTTTTTTTTGTTTTTCAAAATTATTTGGATAAGTTCTGGAAAATGTTTACTTTTGACCACCCCCTCCCCCTTCACCACCCAAGTACAAACTAAATTCAATTTCCTATCACAAAAGATAATGAAGTATATTTTCTACCATAAAAAATATCTTCAGATAAAAAAAAACATTGTAAAATCAATATCTTTGTTCGGAATCTAAAACTAAGAAAAATGTGAGGTTTTTGATAAAATTGATTATGTTTTTATTATAATTTATAAATTAATAATAACTAACAATTGTATAGACTTAAATTTATCACCAAATATATTTTATTAGGCATTATTTTATACTAGCATTTTTCAGACATTTGAAATGTTTCACTTTTTTTAGTTTTTATTCAACTTTTATATGATTAAATTTTTGTTTTTGAGTAAAAATAATTGAAAATTTAATACATGGTTGTTCAAATTATTCTTAAGCATTGTTCTATAATATTGAAAATACATAGTTGAAGTTTTTTTTATAAGAGTTTAAAATTCAAAATTTAACCTACCATATTACTGATAGTAAAATAATTAACTAACAGCATTATTATATACAATAATATATCCTTAAGTTAAATATTGGCTGACAGACTATCTGTTCACTTAAAATCATTTATGGTATAAACTAATGATTTATTATTGGAAATTAAAATTTAATACATTTATTATGGCAATCTACTCAATAACAAGGTATACTCGATACCTACTAATTACTATACAGTAGAAAGAGACTTCTCAGTTATTTTTTTATTTATTATATTGAAAATTATGATTGTATTATAAATACATTTATAATCTATTACTTTTTTTAAATTTTTGTATGTTAAAAATTGGAAATGGCTTATAACTATTTCATAGTACTAATTTATATACATTTTTAAAACTTGAATTGGTAATTCATAAGAAATTAAATATATATATTCCTAAATCTTTTTTAATATTTATTGTTAATAATTTCCATAAATTATTGTTTTTTTTTTAGTTTTTACATATTTAAAGGAATTAACCAAGTCCCAAAAGGGGAATGCCAATCCAATCCAAAACCACCATTGATGTTAAATGTATTTCAATCTGTTTATACAATAATAAAAAACATATTTATTCAAATGTTAACAACTAAAATTGAAGTATTTTACATTCTGCTAGGCAAAATTAAATTTTCCTGGTATTTAATGTATTGGAATAATACAGTTTAATATACAGTTTTTAATATAGTGAAAGTGTAAAACCATATTACATAAAAAAAACTATTGAGAAATTTAAAATTAACTTATGTACAATAATTAGATAAATTGTAAATACATATTTTATAAATTACGACTTAATTATAATTTTTTTTCATTCTATATGTCATATTACTAATAGTTCAAACTTGCGCTATGACCCTTATAAGATAATTCATTTAATGTACTGAAGATAGAATAATTATATTTATATAATTAAACTTAATATTTAACTAGGTACTTAAAAATAATCCCATATTAAGCTACTGCAATTTATACAATTTGATTAAGGCATAAAAAAAATTGTATTTTCTTTAGTTGTGCAATTCAAATGTTGAAAAATTTTAGGTGGTGATTATGTATTTGTATTATAATTTAGTTTAAAATGTTCAGGGATAAGAAATTTGGTCTAAGTAAAGAAGGAAGTGGTCGAGTAGCTGTTCTTAAATATACCGGTCTCATTCGTAGTTACACATTAGAATGTAACTACAATACTGGCAGATTTGTTAACTATATTCCTCCTAAAGTACATTTTGTTTCTGAGAAAAGACCTATTCAAAGCGTGATTCCTCCAAAATTTACACCAACCATTTTCGAGCAGGTTAAAAACTACTATGCAATAACTTTTTGTCTAAAATATTATATTGATTTTATTTTTTTTTTTTTTTTGTAGGTTGGAAAATCATTGGCAATTTCGATTTTGGATTTATCAAATTTAAATCCTAACAGTCGATTAGAAAGCAGTGAATTTAAATCATTAGCAGGATTAAGGGAGTTGTTACGTTCAAATATTATTAATGATTGTAGCCGTAATCGACGATTAGGATCAAAGTCTACCAGCAACATAAATGTTGATACACCAGTTACATCAAAACAAGTAAATTTGGTATTTTATTGTAATTTAAAATGTTATTCTTTTTATATGCTCTTAGAAAAGCATCCATTCCAAGCTTTTTTTTTTAGTTTTTAAACTTGAAAAAGAGAACTTAATGGCTCTTTATTTTGAAAGAGGTTCTCAACTATTTCCAACATTTGTGTATAAATAATGGAAATTAGCCTATAAGTAAGAATATACATTTCTATATATAGTTTTTCATTGTGACTCTTGGTGATATATATTTATGACTTATACTTGCTTACAAATATTTAGCTTTGCTTGATAGTAATTTTGTGTTTTAAATCAAAATGTCAATTTAATAAATAATTTTGTAGTATTAACTGATGACAAATAAACTAAATACAACTTGCTATTAAATATTAGATTGATGTATTATTTATTTAGATAAATAGTTTTGTTAGATATTTTAAGTTATTAAATTTATTCCAGATAAAGAAATCTTCAATATCATATGATCTGATGAATCCGACTACATCCAAATTATTGCAACCCATTATGACTATTGCTGTAGCACCAAAAAACAAATCAGTCCCACTTCGTAAAGCAATTAAAAAATGTGGAATATTGAAAAAAAATCAAAAAAAAGGAAGATTACATCAAGCAAACAAAAAGCAGTTGCAAATACAGCAGATAATATAATATTTTCCATGCACAATACACAATTATCCCTAGTATAAAACATAAAAGTTAACATAGTATACATTATTTATTTAAAAAAAAAAAATAAACTATTAAAGTTGTCAACCTTTTTTGGATGTACAGCCATGAAAACCAACATATAAATATAATTCTCAATTGGTAATATGCCATTATTGGTAATGACTCGTAATTGACTCTTCTTTAGAAAACATTTAAAAAATCTAAATTATCATTTAAAATTGTTGGTTTCATTTTAGTTTGTTCAATACAATATTATTACAAGGAAATATTTTATTTTAGTAATTAATTTATCATTATTATCTGATTTACTAAAAAAAAGTTGAATTTTTTCAATTAGATCTCCTCATTATTTATATCCAAAGTGATAATATAAGATGTAATATAATGATTTAAATTCATGGTATTTAAAAAAAAATTGATTTTACACGATTACACAATTTAAGTGAACTGTGTAAAAATAAGTAAGTAACCACTTAATTTTTTTAAAATAACATTAGTTATATGATTTAAATAGACTAAACTACTTACATAATAGCATACTCTATATATTTATTATTATTTTGTGTTTGTCTATAAATCATATATTATATATATCATATATATCAAGGACTTTAATTTAATTAGGTGCTATAATAATTAATGATCTATTTAAGTTTATTTATAATTTTTTTAATACTTTTAAAAAATCCTAATGTTTATTTTTATTTTTAAAAGTTTCTCGAAGACTGTTTGTTTATTATTTAATAATTTAATCTTGTTATTTTATTTACAGTTTTATATATTTTTAAATAAAATAATGATGTTAGTGTTGGTTTTACTGTGTATGTTTATTATGTTGTACATGATTTATTTATTATATTACAGATTTTTAAAATAAAATAAATTAAAGGAATAATATAATGACAGTTTTGATATTAATTTTTAATTTGTTTGTAGAAGTTATGTCATTAAGAGGCCGTTCTGGTAAAAGTGAAACGTATACAACGTTCAAGAGATGACGTTGTGCGCTGTATGTCACCGTCTTGGTAGCCTGTAACTACGCCCATCGTCTGATGGAGTTTGCTTGTAATCGTGGGAGAGGTGCATTATTTCACAGACAATCATTTAGAGAGTTTCGCATGAGTGCTGTTGGCCGTTGCGTAGATTGTCACCCATGTATTTCTAATGCACTATTTAGTATACGTCGCACTCACGCCTAGCTCACAAGTATCAACCTATTTATTAATTAAAGCTCCTGTTTG
This sequence comes from Pentalonia nigronervosa, assembly GCA_014851325.1. Lineage (NCBI taxonomy): Eukaryota > Metazoa > Arthropoda > Insecta > Hemiptera > Aphididae > Pentalonia > Pentalonia nigronervosa. The sequence goes on along the minus strand of JACXSJ010003408.1, from coordinate 2,570 downwards.
CTTGAATATTTTAACCAATACTTAAAGCATATAAACTGTAATACAACATAACTTGATTTATATTTCTAACCTAATTACTTTTTAAAATACACATAAAATAATAAATTCTTTGTGATTAAGAAGATTTTTTTAGTAAATGTGCTGCGTCTTATACGTTATAATCTATAGATGACTATAGTACTTTACGTACAATAGTTTAATTTTTTATTTACGTATTAGTATCATCATAAATATTTTTGATAAGTAAATATTGATATATTTATTTTTAATTAATTTAGCTTAACATATATGAAATTGGTTTTGTACATAATATCTATTAAATGAAGACTTGACAAAATTAATCATATTATTTGATTATTATTACAATTTGCGGAGTGTAAAAAACAAACTATACAAACTAAACATTGTCACATAATGTTATATGAAAAGAAAAAGACGGTGCATCGTACCTATATATTATCAATAAAATATATATATTATTTGTAACAAAAATAAAGATAGTATATTTCAAACAATTTTCCAAATAGGAATATAATTATAACATATAAGTTATCAATCTAGTATTTCGTATAAAATATTCAGAATCTATTTAAATGCATTAATAACTTGATTCACTAAAATAATATTTTAAAATATTTTTTTATACACTAATGAAAAAAAAAAAAAATTGGAAAGTGAGTACATCATCTGTTGTAGTATGTATCGAGTGGATCACTAAAATAAATGTCTTGCATTTGAATTCAAAAAATAAAAAATTATTGTATTATACGAAAAACTAATCTGAGCGAAGACGGTCTGTCAGCCTCCATCACTAGATATATTTTATATCATTGCTACTAGAGTAATTTGATTTAATATTACTAAAATAGTTGATTAAATTAATTATTAACAAAAACATTAAATTTGAAAATTTCATTGTGTGTACTTTGTTCCTATAATATATAACATAGTTAAAAAGTTTCAAGTGCCCAATAATAATATTTTTAAATTACAACGAAATTACTATATACCTATAAAACACTATACAAGCCAATGGTCTTGTTATAGAGGCTTTAACTTGAATAAAAAAAAGAAAAAAACTATATAATATTGTTATATTATTCATTTAAATATGTAAGTTCATATTAGAATTGAAAATATCTGTAAAAAAAAATAAAGTTAATATATTTTTTAGATTTTTTAGGTACGATATTATTAACTATATACCAAAAACATTGTACTAAATTTTCAATCCTCAACTAGAAATAAAAATGGCCGGCAAATGGGTACTACTCTGCTGTACGGTGGGTCAATGTAATGAATTTGTTAAATTTGAATTCAATAATATAACTTCATTGTATTCGAAAAACCATTCTAAGAAAAAACTGTCTGTCAGCCTACATAACTAAATGTATTTTATGATATTATTGCTATTAAAATAACTAATTTTACTATTAATAACACAGTAGGTTGAATTAATTTCTGCAGAAAACATCACAGTAAAAAATTTAATTGAGTGTATAAAATATAATAATATACTTTGAAAGCTTTAAGCACCCACGAAAAATATTTTTAAATTACAACAAAATAAATAGCATTGTTATTATTTTTCTTTTAAATATCTAATTTCGTCTAAATCTATAAACTTAAAATGTCTACAAAATATAATTTTTTATAATTTTTTTTAATTTTTTCGTTACACTATTAAATACTTACGAAAAACATTGTTTTTAATTTTCAATCATTAACTATAAAAAGTGGACATTTTATACATTTTTAACTACAAAACAATTTGCAAATGTTCGCTTAGTCAAAATTCGAAGTTTAAATGCTTAAAAAAAATTGTAGCTATGTATTTTTACTATTTTTAATCTGCTATTTGAACAACTTATGATGTATCTTGTTTTAAATTTTCAAGAAATTTGACCTAATAAAATTTTTTTAACGATATTTAAAGAATAAAAAAATTTAAAAATTTCTTAGGCCTACAATTTGCTCAAAAATTTCAAAATATTTTTAAATTTTTTTGGTGTATAGAAAATGGTAATCTAAACATTTAATCATATTTTCAAATATCTACAGTTATTTCTTTTTGAATTACATAAAAATAAGAAAATCGTTTCTAGAGAAAACGGGTGAATATCCAATGTCTAATTTCAAATGCTCATAAAAAATTAGTTCGACTTCCCAGTGTAAACTTTTTTTTTTAAATGTAGGAAAACTTATAAGGAAGTATTTTTACTTTCCCAAGAAGTGTTGAGAGACATAAAAAATAACATCGTCGCACCGCTCAGTATTTAAAATACTGATAAATACGTAATTTTCACTAGTGATTACTAGATATAAGTATGTGGTGTGTCAAAAACAACGTGCAATAACTACATATTGCCAATTGCCAGTAGTCAATAGTCAATACTTTATGTATAATATATTTACTACTTAATCTCAATCAAATATATTAGTAAATAAATGTAAAAACAATAGTTTAATGAACAATTATTTAGATTTTGTCTAATAGAAAGTCATATTATAACTATATGAATTTATGTTTAGTAATATAATATACAAAAATAACAAGATTGGTACCAATT
>JACXSJ010003407.1:0-16674 GCA_014851325.1 Pentalonia nigronervosa | reverse complement strand
ATTGGACGTTTAGGGCGAAGAGGACGAAGAGGAGCACATTTTAATATTGATTTGTGGAATTGTTATCAATCAGTTATTGACAAGAAGCCTCGCACAAACAATGCCGTTGAGGGGTGACACCATGCCTTTAATGGATCTCTAGGAGCTCATCATGCATCGATATGGAAATTTATCAAGTGTCTCCAATTAGAGCAAGGTAAATAAAATATACAGTTATTATTATTATTTTTTTTTATTTAAGTAATATTATTACAATTATGTTACAATTATATTACAATTATGTAGGCCTTCAAGAAGCAAAAATTGAAAAATACATGTCTGGTGAGCTACCCGTTAAAAAAAAAGAAAAATTACGAGAAATTGGATAAACAATTGAAAGAAGTGGTTCTTAATTATGAACATGTTACTGTACTTAACTATTTAAAAGGCATTGCGTGTAATTTTTCATTTTAAAAAATCTTTTACATGTATATTTTATTTAATATAATATAATATTATATCAATTATTACCGAAGTACGAGTCATTAGTAATTTAATACGAACCCCCTTTGGCCCATGTAATAAAATAATATATTATGAGATATTTTGAATATAGGATATTTGTAACGGGGATATTTTGAACGAGGGATATTTTGAACGAGGGATATTTTGATGCATGGGATATTTTGAGGGGGAACCGATTGGCTTGGAAGCAGTCGTATCCGAAAATTTTAAATTTTGAACTGGAGGTGAAATGAGATTCGGAGATTAGAGCTATATCTATGTTTTTTCTGCGAGAACAAGTTTAAGTTCTTCCGTGTTATTGGTGATTCCGTTTGCGTTCCATTGAAGAATGTTTAATGCGGATAATTTATTTTCTGCCATTGTTTGAGATAAGTTTTTCGATGAGTGATGTAAATAGGGATATCAGGGGATTGATTAGAGATCTGAATTCCATGATGAAAGACGTAAGCTGATCCATTGTGTTATTCGGAACACTAGGAATAGGAGATTCTTGATGTGTTCTGTGTGAATGATTGGGCGTATTTTGTGGCAAGGGAGGAAAATCCACGTTGGTGTTTTTGTGAGGTTCTTGTGAGGAGGAAGATGTTTGGTGGTTCGGTGCGTTTTTGTGCCAGAGATCGATGGTATGTGTTTTCTATTTTTGCTGAGTTCTTTGTGCACTGAGCAACCTTTGTAGTTGGCAGGATGTGGGCCACCGCATAGGGCACATTTGGCGAGTTGCGTTCGATCTTTTTGGCATTGTTATGAGTCATGGGGATCACCGCAGCGAACACATCTGGGGTGGTGGTTGCAGTAAGTGCGTGTATGACCATATGATTGACATCGAAGGCATTGGGGGGTGTCTTTTTTGAGACGAGGAGCTTAAACTTTTATTTTTGAGTAGCATAAGAGTGAAAGCTTGAAGATATCAGGGTTGTTAATATCCGGTTCTAAGTCAATGAAGAACATAGGGTGAGGCGCCTTGTATTGTCTGTGAAGTACATTCATAATATTTCTGGGTTGGAAGCCCAGTGAGGTTAATTCGTTTTTTATGAAAGATATGTCCGTGGTAGGGTGGAGATTTTTTATCACAATTCTGTATGGTTTAGATTCTTTATTCTGGAATGAGTGGAAGGGAACATGGCTTTCCTTGAGAAATTTAACAACAGATCTGCACGAGTCCGAATTAAATGTTTGTAGTTTAACCCCTTTGGTGGATGTTTTACATTCGAAACCAACACGTTGCGTAAGTTTCTTGATTTTGGCGGTAAAATTGTTAAAATTGAAATTGGATTCTATTAATATTGGTGGCGGGTTGACGGTTTTGGGAGGGGTGACTTCCTGTGACTGCTCAATATTGTTGGTATCCATTTGAAATTCTTCATTGAGAGGGGCTAATGGAGAGAAGCGATTTGAAGAGATGAAAATACTAGTGTCTTTTTTTGGAAGTGGTGATGAGAGAGTGTTAGGTGATCTTTGACGTTTGCTCGATTCATTTGTGACTGTTTGTCAGTCATTCTCGTTATCGGAGAAGTCCAACGGTGAGTAAGAGCCCGTTTGATTAATTAAGGTTTTTTGTATAATTAACGGAGAGAGTTGTTTATTTTTTTGATTTGTAGTTTTGTTTTTGTTAGTGTAGCTATGAGAGCCGGTCGGCTGGCGATTAGAACTCATAATGATGTAGATAAGGTTTACAGGTAGTAGGCCTTGGGGAGTATAATAAAAATATACATTACCAGTGGTTAGCACCACAACGAAGTAGACGTCGCTTCGAGCACAAACGACTTTGCTATCGGGAGCTGATAAGAAGAGCGCGATAGAAACATACGTGTGGTCTGTACGGTGTCGCAACACGAACCGAGTTTATAATTTATAAATAAATCACTAAACAAGCTGTCCGACTTATCGCTCATATTATATATTTATATCTGTATATATATTTCGTATATGGATACAGAATATAGACAGTACATCGTATAAATTGTTTAAACGAAATATAGCTTATAGGACTAATAATAGCTTATCGAGAATACTCTCGTTCACTTCATAATAATATTATAATATTATCGATTAATATAATACTTAAAATCACACGAGATGATAAGGTAATACTTATTCATGTAATGCAAATATTTAATATATTTTTATGTTTTTTCGTACTCTATATTTTTAATTTCTAAAATATTATCAGGCCATTCAATCTATTATTGTAACGGGCCACCGAGATTTGTCCCGGTGTCCCGCCAGACCAGTCTGCCCCTGCCTGTAATTGTAAGTACACACGGTTCTAATTCGTCAATAATTTCATCCATTATATCGTCAACTTGCCATATTTTATTTTCTTTATGGATCACATGTTTAATAAATTTTTTTCAGTTCTCGGGTGTCACTCGCTCAATTGCTGTACTTAGAAGTTGGCGTACGTCTTCCACCTTGTATGTCTTGTTGTTTTATTTAACGTACCCTTTAACCATTGTCCATGCCAATTCAATGGGGTTAAACTCGCAGTGATACGGTGGAATATGAAGTACTGTATGGCCTGCATCTTTTGCTAAATTGTCGATGATGTATAATGAATATTTAGATTTAATTTCACGCACCTTTTGTAGAAGTTGCAGTTTCAACAAAGACCCATCAATAATGACCCCCTTTGAAGTTAGCCACTCCAAAATTTCGGCTTTATTTGAACTCGTGGTTGGAATTTTTTTGATTTCATTGAATGGTACGGAGCATTATCTAAAACGATGGCAGAGTTTTGGTAAAGACGAGGAAGAATTGATTCAAACCATTCTTGGAAATTATCACCGTTCATTTCATCATGAAAATCGGCAGTGTCCTTTTTTGAAATGAAACATAATAAGCCGCCTGGTAGAAATCCCTGGTCTGATCCGATGTGTAATACAATTAAGCGTTTACCTTTACCTGTCGGGTTTTTGGGTCCAGTTGTCAGGCCTCTATTGAAAGCATCGTGTTTCGATGTTACCGTTTTGTCGATCCATACAGTTTCTTTACAGTCACCGTCATTTATCCACGTCTCGTTCAAGCAATAAATTGTTCTTCCTTCGTTCCGATATTTCCGAATGTCGTATAAGTAATTTCGACGCCATATAATTAAATCTTTTCTCTCAGTTAATACGCTGCATCTTTTACGCTTATTGAATACGAAATTCAAATTTTTATTACTTTAAACAAACTAGTCCGTTTTAAATTTGGTGAGCGCGATCATCATTAATAGTTTGGTAATTCACGTCGCAACCAAAACGAATGCACTTTCTGTCGTAAATCGTTACGATCTAAATCGTCAATTTTGTTGAAGAGTGTTGTCCTCACACGTTTTGTGTTAGGAGAAGTGACCGTCTCCTCGTGTTTATGCTCTGAAATTGTAGAGATAACAGTTCGACGACTAATTCCTGATACACGACTTATTTCGGATATCATTTCCTGGTATTTTATATCCGGCGTTTTGTCTTTGGTATCTTTAAACATATTGATAATAATTTGTTTTTGCCGACAGGTTACATACTGGAAAAAGATATTCCATAAATATCAAATGTGTATGAAAGTAATATTATGTACAATATAGTAGTGGAAATGATGCAATAAAGATTTCAATTCAAATTACATAAAACAGATAATTTTATTAATATTTTAAAGGTTCTAAAGAAAAATATAAATAAATTGTATACAATGTAGTATAATATTATATATTTTATTAAATCCTAAAATAATAGAGGTGTTAAAATAATAAATGTAAAATATTTCACTTACTTTTCTTTTTGGGTTTTTTTCTTTTTAGAGAAATAGCTGATACTTCGTCCAAAGTCACTTCATCAAATCTTAGTAAATTACTCATCATAAATTTCTCAGATAAATAAAAAATCAACAAATAAGAGCTACAGTGCTGGGGGAAGGTAACTTGTCAAAAGACTGAATCGTTAAATTTAAATACCAAGGTTGAACGCGCCAGCCATGTACCTACCATACTCATGCGGCGAACGGCTTATGGCAAAACAGGTGGTTTAATGTGGTGGGAAAACATTAAGGCGTGGCTTGACCGCCGCCGACGAAAACTGGTCGCCGCCGAGGTTACTTCTAAACATGAATGGAGTATATAAAATACTGATATATAAAAAGAATTTTTTTTTTATTATTGTATTAAAGTTACCAATAAAATTATTACAGCTTAACAGTTACAAAAAAAAAAAAAAGAATTTTAAACATAATAAAAAATTGAGATCAACGAAATTGAAAAGCATAATTCAGACATTGTAAAGATTTCTGTTTTAAAGTCATAAACCATTTATTTGTGAGGAGATGTTAGTGGCTACGAATTCTTATAAACAAAACCAATATATCATATTATACACACACACACACACACACACATATATATATATATATATATATATACATACAACTCATAGTTATTGCTGAATAACAACATAATACGTTGAATTTATTGACCTTTGCAATTATTATAATTTCACCGAAAATATAGCAGTTGCTCAAGTGCATTTAGCAATGTATCTTCTGCAAATACGAAAATAACAAGAGCGGTAGCTAGATACTCAAACGCCCGTCTATGAAAGTGAAACGAAAAGACCACATATAAAATGAAACTTGGAGGACAGCATATTCAGATGTGCCAAAGCCGTTGAGTTTAAAGTACGTTCAAGTCACTCACACATACACACACACGACTTGTACAACTCATACTTTACTAATATTTTACTATTAATAAATGAACATCATCTATAACTGTTGAAATTGTCTTCGAATTTTTAAAAACCTCGATCATTCGAGCCTCTGGTAGAGTGCACACAACAATTCATTAAATAGATGAGTGCCAAGTAGGCATCGAATATCAAAATCACAAAAACTTCAGTGAAGTTAAATACGTAACTAACAAATAATCATAAAAACAAATAATAATATATATATATAAAAGATGATATGTTATTCTATTCATAAATGAACATAATAGATAACTCACGGCAAATGATACATCAAAAGGAATTTTGATTGTGAGCATTAAAATTCTTTTTCTAGAATCATCAATTTCAACCATATTTGATTAAATGTATAACTGTTAAGTATTACTTCTTTTTAACACATTTTCTTTTCTACATAAAAAATAATGAATTGTAAGTATTAAAGAAAGTAGTTATAATAGTATTACCATAAATATTAAAATTATAAAACAAATGATTCTAGCCACTGTATATAATAACAAAGACACTATGAATAGAATGAAAAACCTCGCGCTCCGGTGATAAATGCGTGCAACTTTTGTGCACAATTATAATTAATGTATTTTCGAGTGTATGATGTACAAGCTACCAATAATGAAAATTTGGATAATTATGTAACAAATATAATACTTTTTTGAACAAAAAAAACAAATAAACTGATCTGATGTAAAACACGATGGAATTAGAAAGGTTTACATACATATAATTAATAACATAACATTCCTTTGTTAATGGAAAGGGGTAGTCATGAGCTTTCGCGAAAACTGCCAAAGGTACGTGTACTGGATTCACTTCCCTAGAGCAGACTGCCCTGGGTTGGACGACGCACATTAACCGTTGACCGGCACCCAGTATTCAGGAGAAGTATTCAGCTGACCTGACAGTTTTAATACGGTACTACCAAATTTGGATTTTCTGTAATTTTTTTTCCGACGATATGCCCGGCGAACCCGGCGAATAATAATCACTACCGCGGTAGTAAGCTATCGGTTTAAAATTCATTAAAAATCAAAATATTGTACTACGACTTAGCTAATCAAATCCCACGATTCGTTAGGGTCTCTGATACGCTGGGGATGCATTTTGGAACATAACATTAGCATACAGTGGAGGTGAGGTCGAGTTGTCCAGAAAACGGTAAATTGGTGCAGGATTACGGGGGTAAAATAATACGTTTAGCCACCACTACAAGTCCAATTCGATTCCCAGACGACCTAAAACTACTTGGTAGTATAGAGTAAACCATATAGAGTCGAGTGATATCATTTTCAAAACAGTACTACCAAATTTGGATTTTCTGTAATATTTTTTCCGACTATATGCCCGGCGTAAGTTTTATATAGTGGTGGTGGAGTCGAGTTGTCCAGAAAACAATATATTGGTGCAGGATTACAACAGTGATAACTAGTGACTACACTGTTTTCAAAATAATATTATTTATTACTGTGATAATTATTTGGTGATCTTAATAACTGGATTTTGTGCATTTCTGTGTACATGTTTTCAATCGCATTATTGACATAAGTACCTCTGTACGTCCCACCACCACCCACCGTGTCAACAGCCCGGTCATCGTAGTAGTCGTTACCCACCAGGATTACTATTAATAATTTTCAGCTGGTTTTTGAACATGTTTTCACTATACCCCCTTTACTCCTTCCGCCCACGGTGTTTACAGCGAGCCATACACTATCATTCAAAGAATGACAATCGTCTTGAATGACAGTTCGACTGATGACTGATGGTTGCCATACACATACAACCTATGGTCAATTAAGATTAACAGTTCTCATTTATTCTACACAGCAGTTTGTGTTTACTTTATTCTCTCTATACTATTTAATTATTTTACTAATTTTATCAGTTTTAAATAAAAATTTTTGAATTTTTCACTTTTTTTATTACAATGGAAGAAGATGCTCTTGTCGCTAATGTAATATATCTAGTATATGAAAAAAAGAAGAAAAAAAAGAAAAAAAGATTCTGGATGAAAGAATGGTTTAAGAAGAGACATACATTTTCTCATCATAATCTACTTAAATCTACGAATTGCGTTTATCATCTCCATCCGACTATAAAAATTACATTCGTATAGACAATTTAACATTTTCAGAATTATTGGAAATGGTTACACCATTTATTTTAAAAAGAAACACTCATCTGAGAGAAGCTATGCCACCAAGCCAACGTTTATCATGCACTCTAAGATTTTTAGCTACTGGTGCAAACTTTGAAGAACTAAAGTTTACTACAGCAATTTCACCTCAATCAATTGGAAGAATTGTAGTTGAAACATGTGAAGCTATTACATTAGTATTAAAAAATAATATCAGAGTAAGTAATTTTTATCATACCTTAACTGAATTAAACTATTTTATTTTTTATTACTAGTATAAAGAAAATATTAAACAAAATATAATAATTGCAACTTTAATATTCCAAACAATTAATGAACTTAAAAACATTAGTGTTTTCCAATGCTTAAATTTATGTTAAATATCAATTCAAAATTATAACAAATATAATATTTAACTTTATAAACTCAAAAATAAGTATTTCTTAATACTTAAAGCGGTAATGAATATTGAGGATCTGATAAGAGATCAGAAAATGTATTATGAGGTGTATTTGGCCACGATTGTTGGGTGCTTGACAAAGTTGAAGAAGTATCAGTTAATAGAATTGGTGTGGCAGTGCGTTGAATGAAAGTTGATTGAGTAGTAGAACGAGAATCTGAGCAAACATGATTTATCGATATCGAATTGCGGTGTAAAGTGTTTAATCGACCTCAAATAGAATGTCATTTATTCATTTTTGAGCATAAAGTTTTTGATATGGATCAAGTTTTACCAATTCTATTGCCCAAGATTTGGCTAGGATATCATTATCAGAATTAGCTACGCTGAGACGATTATATGCCAATTCCAGTAAATCATTTTTCCTTTTTTTCTTCAAAATCACTTTTTTTCGCTATTTTTTTTTGGTAGTCCACCTGGTTTTGGTGAAGAACTAACCACATCCATTTCGGCCATATCACAATTACTTTCATCCTGAAAAAATTAAAGAGTTCAAATTTAGTTAATTTTTAATTATTTTATATTTAGATGCCAACATCCAAAGATGAGTAGAAAGCAACATCAAAAGAGTTTGAAAAAAAATGGAATTTTAATCATTGTCTGGGAGCAATTGACGGTTACATTACGAAACCACAAGAATCTGGCTCTTATTATTTTAACAATAAGTATAATTTTAGCATTGTTTTAATGGCAGTTTGTAATGCCAACTACAAATTCCTTATGGTAGATATTGGCTCCAATGGAAAAGTATCTGATGGGGGAGTATTTTCAAATACATTGTTTTATGAACATCTTCACAAAAATAAACTAAAGTTACCTAAACCTGATTATTTATCCGGAATTAATTGCAAAATGCCCTACATCTTTGTGGCTGATGATGCTTTTCCATTGTCCGATAATTTGATGAAACCTTACTCACAAAGAAATCTAATAAAAGAAAAACGTATTTTCAACTACAGACTGTCAAGTAACGGAAGAATAATTGAAAATTCATTTGGAATACTTTCATCAAGATTCAGAATATTTTTGAAAACTATCAATCTCAGTCTTGAAAAATCTACAATAATTTTCCGAGCTTGTTGTCATCTACATAATTATTTACGATGAAAAAAATGGATATTTTTTTGCAAGAGAGTTTTGATACAGAAAATATACTGACAGGAAAAGTTGAACCAGGAAGTTGGAGAAGTGAAACTCGTATTTTAATTGAGTTACAATATGCCCAAAGTCGAAACTCACCTTAACTGCCAAAGAAATTAGGGATCAATTTTGTCATTATTTCAACACTATCGGAGCGGTTCATTGGCAAGATAATATGATTTAGATATAAATATCAATGAATACACAATTATAATATTAATAAGTTTATTCACACACAGTTAAATTCATAAAAAAAATATTAAAGAAAATAAATTATATAAATTATATTATAAATACTTTTGTATTCAAGTTTATTTAGTGTACAATAAATGTACAAAATATATTTTATATGACATATACAATTGAGCTGTACTTGAATGAGTGTATAAGTTAGTATGATAACATCTCTGTAAAAATCAAGAAGTATTTGAAATATTTTTGGTTTGTATTTATATTTATATTTAAATACTCTCTAGGAAAAATATTTAAACACATTTTGACAAAATATTTAAATATATTTGAAATACTTATGAAAAGTACTCAGTGAAAATGTTTAGTCTCTAGATTATATATTTTGAATAACGCCAAAACACATTTCTCGCATAATTATTACATCTGATACAAAAATAATTTAAAACAATTTACATACCATATTGTCAGAAGTTGGGTGTTGTATCGACAAAGGTATGTCATCCTCATCGTCCATAGTTGATGTACCTCTAATTTGTATATCATGATCACGAAGGAAATCCAGATCTTCGAAATACCACACTGAAGGAACATAAATATCTTCAACGCCTGCCCCTGACTTTTTGCTTGCTTACATTTTTTTTAACTCGCGACAATAGTTAGATCTTAAAGTATTAATTTTTTTTTTTTGTTGCATTAATATCAACATTGGAATCGATTGTTTTCAGTTTTTCCGTCAATTTTTCGTAAGCATCTTGTTTTTGAACTCTGTTCTTGTATAGATCACTTTTGACTTTCCACACAGCTGGTAAACTTTTATATAGTTGTATGAAATCACGCCAAAAGTCTTGATCATTTTTCACACTCATTTTGAAAAATTAAAAAATCGCACGTTGCGGCGTCGCATACTCGCACGTGGACGTGTTTATGAGGTATACTGATTTTTAACTGATAAGTTAACAATCAATCCTATACACTATCATTCAGAAGTGCCAATCAACTTGAATGACAACAAAAAATCAAACATGAACAAAATTCATCAGTCAAAAAATTTGATTGTCAATCTTCGTCAGTCTTGCCAATATAGAGTCAATCTTGACTGTCAATCAAGAAGACTGTCATTCAAAATGCATAGTGTATGGCCCGCTTACCGCGCCACAAACAATACTGAAACCTGATGTACAGTGTACCTATTTCATTATCCATCGCGCGCTCCTCAGTAAAATACTAAGTACTTGCTAACTCGCAAAAATTTTTTTCTCAAATATTTTTCAATGGCTCCAAGAATCGAGAAATCTTACATATTGGCACTGGCAGACGATATTTATACAGCGGCGACAGTCGACAAACATTTTGGTATTATTTTTATTCATATTTTTTTAATATTTTGTAGGGTTCAGACAGTTTGTAACATTGAAAAATTTAAAGAAATATTGAAAATCATAATATTTTTTTTAATTATTTGTTTTTGGTACATATGTTTGACAAAAATCAGGGTTACATGTATAATCCTGAGGAATTTTAGGTAGATATCAAAATTAAAAATAATATTATTTTATTATATTAACTTTTACTTTTGTTTCAATAGCAAACGGTATTTTTGATACCAAATTCGGATAGAACGAATTTTTTTAAGACATTTTGACCAATTAACCATGGCTCTAAAACCAAAATTAACCGAATGAGAGCCATTTAATTTTTAATAAATAATACATTTTTACAATTTAATATAAAATGCATAAACCCATTTATAATTATTCATTATTGGTTACTTATTGAGTTCTCTATGTATTAAATACAGTAGAAATAATTCGTTTTATACTTTTGTGTAGCTTTCTATTATTATTTTTCTGTTTAAAACTATATCGCTGTATAGTAGGCTTGTTTACAAGTACAAATAGTTTTTAATTTTTAAAATTAGACGAGTGGAATTACCTAAATTATTATGAGACGTTTATGTTCTCTGTAAAATTACTTGCACAATTATATTTTATAAATAATTAAATAAGTATATTATGCTATACAGTTTTTAAATAATATTATATATTACTATGTATTTACGTACCACCACCACCCGTAGTGACAAACGAGCCGCCATCGTCGTCGTCGTCGTCCGCCGACAGGATTACTATTAATATCTTTTAACCGGTGTTTATACAGGTTTTCACTCAACCCCCCATACAACCGCTTTGTTGATCAATCCGCTGCTGCCATCGTCGTCTTACGACGGTTTGACAATGGAGTTCATTTGATCAATTATTGACAAACTGCTTGATAATTTTTTAATTCGTATTTATTTAATATTTCGTTGGCTAATTTGTAAATATTATATATTTTAATAATTATTTAGGCTTTATAATTAATAATATATTTATATATGTACGTTTTATATAATACTATTATAGACTATAGTATATTGGTACAAAAGAGGATTATAATATAATATAATAAAATGTTTTTTTTAAAAAGTTGGGAATGTGGGATAAATAAGGTAATTGTAAAAAAATATAAATAATATGTTTAATATGCATTGAATAAAATTGTTATATTGTAAAGTTGTTAATAGAAGTATTTATTATATTTTTCATGTGGCCTGACCTAACGAAAGTGTCTAGTTTCGCCTATGTATACATACATTAAGTTTGAACTTTTATAGGGTTCAAACGCTTAAGACGTATGCAGAAAAATTTGAATTTAAAATAAGATGTGAAAAACAATTATATAAGAACCAAATGGAGATGTACGAAAAATCCATTACCGACAACACATATATGTACACAAAAAACAACAGTTTTAAAATTAAAAAAAAATGATGTTAAAATTGTGACTACAAGAAATATTGAAAATGGAAAACTCATTAAAACACTATGTGACCAAACGGCCATAATTAAATCTGAAGATATTAAAGTATGTTTTGCTTAACTAAAACTACCTACAAAATATTTATGTTTTGATTCAATTTTTTATTTTTTTTTTAATCTTACAGGAGAGTGTTAATGACTTTTCCATTATGCGTAGTTCAAGAAATAGGAAAGACTTATTGTTTCTAGGACCAGCAGCGTATGTTAACCATTCCTGCACCCCAAATACCAATTGGCAACTTATTGGCGAATCAGTATGATCTGCAAAGGCAATAAAATATATAAAAGCAGGAGAAGAAATTACAGCAGATTACGGGCATGATATTTTTGGCATTAACAATATCGACTCCGAATGCGAGTTCTGTAACCAAAAAAAAAAAAAAAAAAATGTGAGAATTTGTTTCCATATACTTTTACTTTTAAAAAAGGTTTATATACTCTATTCAAAAAGAGATCATTACTCGGTGGCCTAGTTGTGCGTATGGGCGTGTCTTTGTCCCACGACAGCGCCTGACGTGCCGCCGCTAACGGGAGCGCCGCATTAGTTTAGTATCAACCGCCAATATGTTCAAATAATTTAAAATGCATTGGCGTATATTTTTGTAAGCCACTCCGTCGCGCCGACTCTGTCGCCAGGCGGTTTACTTACCCACATTAATAATATTATGTTTTGTTTTATATACTTAAGCCATATGAATTATGAAGTAAATATAATTTAAAATATTAATTTGTTTATTAGCATGTTATGCATAAATTAAAAATTATCGTCAATATCATTATTACAAATTAAATTAAAAAATATATTCAAATACAAATGTCAAATATTAAAAATTATCGTCTGAAGAATGTGAAATATCACCGGTTATTCAAAGGATGCAGAGTTCTAAACTATCAATGATGCGTCCATTTTAATGTCCATTCAATTGGTCCTCTCTTCCGTCTTGATGTGTTGGATAAAATTTTGCCAATTCTCGCTGCTGACACGTTCAATTGCCGTGTTTAAAAGTACCCTAACGTCATCAATTTTGAATTTCGTGTTATTTTTCTTGACATAGCTCTTCACCATTGCCCATGCCAATTCTATTTGATTCAATTCACAATGGTAGGGAGGTAACCTTAATACAGTATGACCTGCATTTTTAGCCATATTGTCAACAACGTAAGAAACATATTTCCCCTTGATCTCCCTTATCTTCGCGAGTAGTTGTGGCTTAAACATAGGTCTATCAATGACAACACCTTTTGATATTAACCATGAAAAAATGTCTTGTTTTTTTTGAAGAGCTCGTCGGTATTTTTTCTGTCCTTACCGAGTGGTAGGGGCATTGTCTAACACAATCACCGAGTTTGGATCGAGACGAGGAATTATCAACTCGAACCACTTATGGAAATTGTCGTCATTCATCTTGTCGTGGTAGTCAGTGCTGTTTTTCTTGGACACAATACACAACAAACCTCCTTCTAAGAAGCCTTTATGTGACCCAATATGTAATACAATGAGGCGTTGACCCTTACCAGTCGGATTTTCAACACAGTCGCCTGCATTAATCCAGGTTTCATCAAGGTAATATACGGTACGACCTTCTCGATATTTCCGAATGTCATACAAATAGTTCTGACGTCAAACAAGTAAATCTTCCCTCTCTGTTAATACACTGCATCTCTTCCTTTTTGTGAATACAAAGTCCAATTTTTTAATCGTTGTATACAATGTTGTCCGCTTGAAGTCTGGAAGAGCCGGATCACTGTTCACTGCTTCCAAAATTTCATCAATTGTCGGCAATTCTTTTTTCATCCAAAAACTATGAACTTTTTGGGGTAGTGCATTTCTGTCCAAGTCGTCAATTTTATCGAACAAACTCTTTTTGCTACGTTTCTTGTTGGGGGATGAAACATTCCCGAGAGTTTTGTATTCGGAAATTGTAGTACAAACAGAATTATAACCAATACCCAACGTTCGAGAAATTTCATTCATTAACTCTTTGTATAGTGTGACCAGACGTCCCGATTTTGGTGGGACAGTACCGATTTTCAAGCAGGTGTCCCGCTAAATATGGTGATCTAATCGGGACAGTAAAAGTACAGACTTTTAATCGACGTCCCGCTTTTGTCCCGATTTCAAATAATAGTTATCTTTTTTCATTTATGGTGTGTATATTTTGTGTCTCATTAGATCATGATCTCAGTTTATTTTGTACAGTTTTTATAATCTATACTGTGTTATCACTTATTATCATAGTGACCTACACATTGGTTTTTATCACATATTGATCTGGACTCTCAATTGGCTATAGGTAACCACGGTTTTAGTCATTAGAATTGAAACCCAAGTGGTTACACCTGATAACAAGATATCAACGTATAACATTTTCATTATTATCAATAAAAAATGTACATAATTATTTTATTAATTTTATTAAAATAGTAGTTTTTTAAATGTTCTAAATTTATAATTTTAAAATGGGCAAAACAAAACGTTCATGTATATTTAATGATGAATTGGCAAAAAAATATCCATTTATAAAAAAACACCTGGATTGTTTGTCAGATGTAAACTGTCAAAAATGTCACTCTACCGTTAGTATAGCACATGGAGGTGTAAATGACATTGAAAAACATTTAAAATCGAACAAACACAAATTTGCTGATTATGCTGCTTCTACAAGTAAGTCAATGACTTTAAAAATACAGCGCCTTCATCTAAAGATTTAGAAGTAGCTGCAGCTGAAGGTGTATGGGCTTTTCATACTATTGATGAAAACCATAGTTTTCGTTCTATGGATTGTACATCAACGCTAATAAAACAATGCATTGAACCAAAATTCCACTGTGCGAGAACTAAAAGTTCAGCTATTATCGCCAATGTCTTTGCTCCTTATTTCTTAAACCAGCTTCTTGAAAATTTAAAACAGATTAACTGTTTTACAATGCTTACAGATGCTTCTAATCATGGTGACAAAAAAATATTTCCAGTGCTTGTGCGTTATTTTGACCCATAAATGGAATATTAGTTAAACTGCTTGAGCTTGAATCTCAGCCTGGAGAAACGTGTGATACTATTGTTAAATATTTGATAAATATTCTTGCCAAATTTAATTTAAAAAATAAACTTGCAGAATTTTGTGGTGACAACACTAATTGCAATTTTGGAGGATCTGCTCGAAGGGGAACAAATAATATTTTTCATAAATTACAAACAGAGTTAGGACGTGAATTGATTGGAATTGGATGTGCTGCACATATTGTTCATAATACTATTAAGACGGCAGTCGATTGCTTACCTATTGATATTGAAAGCATAGTTGTAAAAATATATTCTTATTTTTATATTTACACTATTCGTGTAGAAAGTTTGAAGGAATTTTGTGAATTTGTAAATATTGAATATAAACAGTTATTAGGCTACAGCAAAACAAGGAGGCTAGCGTTAATGCCAGCTATTGAGAGAATTCTTCAAGTGTATCCAGGTTTAAAGTCTTACTTTCTAAGTCAAGCAAAATGTCCAGTTTTATTAAAAGATTTTTTTAATAATCCATCTTCTGAAGCATGGTTACATTTTGTTCATTCTCAATCATACATATTTCATCAAACAGTTTTGAAAATAGAAGGAACTACAATTTCTGCTATAGAAGTTTTCCAAGAATTAAATGAACTAAAAAATAATTTGTATCAGAAAAGTGAACATGTTTTTATTCCTATGTCAGTACAAACATTATTAAAAAATACAAAATTAAATCAAGTTTCGTTTAAGAAATCTATAAAAAAATTTTATCATACATGTAATGAATATTTAGATTTATGGACTGTGCAATTTGAAGAACTTGAATTAATGTCATGGGTAACATTAAAGAAAATCCTAACTTAGTCTCAAATTGAAGAAACTATAAAATTTGTAATTAAAAAAGGCTTTTTATCACCTTGAATTGTGTACCGAAGGGGATATATTTAATATAGTAAAATCCGTACTTCAGTAAAACTTTTATTATGATTTATACATAAGTACACAAAGCGATACTAAATAACTTGACATAATGTTTCTATTATATATTGTGTAACGCATAGCGCGGTAGTGTGCTGTTGTCAGTTATAATTCGACTAAAGTATTTACAAGCGGCAATAGTGACAAAGATCAGGACGCGCGACGCCTTATCTTAATAGCCAACTATCGGCCAACCAATTTACGATAATATTATTACTTCGGCCGCAACACACCGCCCAGCATTTTACGCTTGCGAAAAATTTCAGTAAACCATATAAATTAGAACATATAATATAATGATAATGGTTAATACAAATAATAATAAAATAATTAATACAAATAAGCTGCAAGTTAACAACTAAAACAGTACATGTATAAATAACAAATCATACAAAAAAATAAGATAGTGATGGGTCGTTCATGAACAAATCGTTCCAAATGAACGAGTCCGGCAGAGGAACGATCAGGAACGATTCCACCCGATTATTTTTTCTCGTTCCTACGTTCTACCCGTTAAATATACATCTACCGTGACTGAGACCAAAACAAGACGTAATATTGTACCGAATAATGAATACTGATAAAAATTACAGATAAGAATCCTTCGTTATCTCGATTGACGATTATCGAACATTGATTAACACCACAAACATAGATAATAAAGAATAAAAAAATAAAAACACTAAAACCTCAGA
>JACXSJ010003406.1:0-24667 GCA_014851325.1 Pentalonia nigronervosa | reverse complement strand
TAATACTACAAACCAAAATCATAATTTTTATCCAAAAATTACAGTGGCCAGTGAACTTTTAAGTTATTTATAATATTCTATAAATATAATATATTTATCGATGTCAATAATTATGTGATAAGTATAATAATAAAATAACTAGATAGTAAATAGAATCTCATAGTTGTCGGCAAATTGGTTTTTTTTTTAAAATCATTAAAAACTAGTTTTTTAGTTGAAAAACCGGGTGTCAGCGAATTGAGAGAGTCGGCGAACTGAGAACAAACTGTTATGGTTATCTATGCAAAATAAAAATTTCTAAAATGATTTTATATCTTTTATAATAATGTCTAATGAATAATATGCTACTAAGTCAATTTATAAAATATATGGATTGAATTTATATTTATTTCGAATAATTATCAAATTTTACACTTATCAAAAGTTTTGTTTAATGTATTTAACTAACTTACTTTAAACTATGAATGTATTGAAATTTCCTAGTCTATTAAAAAATTGTTGCAGATATTTCATAAAAATGAAAATTATTTAGATATAATTAAAATAATTGTCCGCAATTATGTATGTATATATACTTATAGGTTATATAGTTATGTACCTAATGGTTTAAATACATTATAGGCATTGGTACTTAGTTAAATTTCCAAATTATTATTGTTATCGTATCTTTCTTAATATTTAAACTATAACTAATACTACTAATAGCTTTACATAATTGAGTTAATGATTCAGAAAATTAAATTTTAAAAAATATATATTTTTAATTAGCTGTAAGTGAATAACAATTAACAATCAACAAAATGCGTAAGTTTTGATTTATTATGTTCCAGAAGATATAAGTTACATATTATACATATCCCTATTTAAAATTTAATTTGTGATAAAAAGTATTATCTCGAGTAGGTTAATGACAACAAATATGAAATTTGATAATCGTATAATATGTTTTAAAGGGGATCAACGTCCAGTTTGGCAATTGCTTAGCACTCTTAACACGCCCATTTAAATATTGCTTATAAATCATTTAATATTTTATATTGTATTGTAAGAGTTTTTGTCGATAATTGTAAATTAAATCTGTCTGTATTATCTCGTTAATTCTCTATTTATAGTTATATAATGAGTTACCTTCATTAATTAGATTTTTTGAATCACTTATACGTATGAGATATTAAGTATAATATGAAAGTCAAAATACCCATACATATACATATTTATTTAATTATAATAATTATGTAGGTATACCGTATACGCAAAATGCATTAATTTTAATAAAAAAAATATATATTCATAACAATATCAATCAATTGCTTAATCATTTAGAATAGGGTTTTAAAAATTTTCATTAATTAAATTTCAAGGCCCTCTTATGCAGGTTAAACCAAAAATAAGGTATCCAAAACTAAAAACCCAGACGTCACTCTGTTGTATAGTAAGCTTCGAGTAATGTTACTCGTCATTGTGGAGGTCACTGTAATGACATTGTTAATAGTTAAGTTTGAATTCAATCATAAATTATTGTATACATTATTTTGAGTGGAGACTACGTATCAACCTCTAACTTTGAAGATATTTTATAAGATATGTAATAAATAAGAATGTACTTTACATATTTTAATAGTTAAATTTTTTATTAGTAAATATTAAGGATATTATAATAAACTGATTTTTACAAAAACGTCGTGTTTATGATATTATTAATTATTATTATATTAGTTATTGATTTATTGTTATAAACGTATAACTTAAAAGTCAATACCACGTATCGTAAAAGTGTGAAAAATAAATTGTGTGTAGAAAATAATAATATACGGAATGGTGAAAAGTTTTAAAGTCTCTACAATTAATATTTATTGAGTTACAGCCAGGATTTGCAAACGTTGTAATAATGTTATGGTTATAACGTTTTATTTGACAAAAAACGATTGAGATTTATAAACGTAGAACATAATAATTTGAAAACCATTTACTTAAAAGTTATAACACTGGTTTTATAGAAATATTTATTCCACACGATTTGTTTTTATCATAACAATAAATCAAAGAATGTACTATATTCCTTATTTGGGCCATTCTCTCTATAATATATTATTTTTAACGATAGAAGATAAACGCAAAATTTGTATAACATTTGAATTCCGAACGTACTTTAAAAAACATATCACATCTTAACTAGTTAAATAATTAATATTAGTGTTTGCAAATGTTATAATAACGTTATGATTATAATGTTATATTGATAAGATTAAAAAAAGATTGAAATTCGTTAACGTAATTAAAACGTAAAATGGTAAACAAAAATAATTGAATATCTTAGAACAAAACATAACGATATAATAAATAAATAAACGAAAAATAATGCAAAACGAAATAATTTAAAATCCATTTACTTAAAAATTATATTGGTTTCGTAGAAATAATTATTCCACGTGATTTATTTTTATCTTACCAATTAATCCAAAAAACTGTTACATCCAGTATCAGACTATTCTTGAATTTTTAACGTTAAACGATATACGTAAATGTTATGCAACGTTATAATTCTGGATAACGATAAACGCAAAATATGTACATTTTATTTCGAATTAACGATAAACGCAAAAATTGTATAATACTAAAATTGTAAATAACGAAAAACATTTTTTTTTTTTTTTATCAAGCAAACCTTGGTTATAATAAAATACCCAAAATCGTTACAAAAATAAAATCGTTATTTTTCGCTTATTATCCGTCAATACAATTTCGTCAAAATATAAGAACTTTAAAGTTTAAAAATGCTAACAATTAATAATTGTATTCTGTATTTTTTATATCTTTAGGATACTGTGATTCCGAACTGATGAAGAACTTTGTATTATATTTTTAAGCTTTAGCGTCTTAAATTAAATACATTTTAAACTAAAAAAATTTGCAAACTTCGTGATTTTGATCGCTTACAAAAAACAATTTTAACCTATTATGAGTAATAGAAATTATAGAATTCATATTGTATCACTGTACTTCATAAGTAATATAGGTATTCGTTATTATTAAATTACTATGAAACATATTTTTATGTGATATTATAAACATTTATAAATAGTACTTTTCGTATAACTTAATGTTAAATATAACCTAAGTATGTTGTATTGCTAACAATAACTCTTACTTTTTCTAATCATTTATACATTATAATTTATAATAATAGCCATTGTGATCTTATATTTTGAATAGCAGCACATAACAATTGAATATAATTCTATACAATTTTCAAAAAACACAGAACATTATTTCTAATCTTGATCTGGATACCGGATACAGAAGTGTCACTTTCAAAATTAGTAAAAAAACATAGTTTGTATAATATTAATTTTCAATAATAGAATCTAAATAAGGATCTAAGTATTAAATAAAAATTAGTTCGACTATGAACTTGAAAAAATATTTCTTTAAAACGCATCAGTATAATTTAAAATATTTTATCACCCTATATGGCTGTTTGTATAAAAATAGGTCAATAAACTTTGAGGTTAAATTCAATTAAAAAAAAATATGCAGATGACAAATTTTATTTCTATAAAATAATAATATAAACAATTTTAATAATATATATTATTTAATACTTAATTGTTATATACTACAAAAAACTACCCTGATTTATCATAATCATTCTAGATTTTAAATGAAGCGATGAAATTATTTTGTTTTCATCGTCATCTTATACAACAGTAAAAATAATTCAATCTTCCACTTTTCTGTGAATGGTCTTGACTTTACTAAAAAAAAAAAAAATAACTGTAGAAATGAAATTTTCACCAAATGTTTATAAATTATATAAACCGTTTCTACACGTCATAACATTTTCAAAATATTTTGAACTTTATTAAGTTATTTATAGGCATAAAATTGTTTTTTTAAACTATTGTTGACAAAAACATTTTTGCTCGGTCAAAAAACATTACAATTTAATACAAGGTTCCACATAAGCTATTGTTAGTAAAAATTTAAAAAAATGGTTGATAAAAATGATCTACAGTCATTTTTATAAGCGTCTGAAGTTCAAATTTTGATAAAATATTTCAAAATCATAAAAATGTGCAAATTATTTTGAGTTAATAATTCATAAAAATATTTCTGTTTATACCTAAGATTTGAAAATGTAATTCAAGATTCCCCATAAGTTTATCTACCATTCACAAACAAAAAGTTTACCAGAGTCAAACCATTTTTTATGGGAGTTTGAAATTAGATATTGAATATTCACCCGTAAACTAACAATTTCTCATAGAAAGAAGTACTTATATTGTTGTTATTCAAAAACGAATATTCGTAGATTCTTGAAATATACATCCAATGTTTATATTAGAATTTTCTTGACATCATAAAATTTTCAAAATATTTTAACTTTCTTTGGGCTATTTGTTATTGGTATATAACGTTTTCGATTTTTTTTTTAGGCATTTATTTATTTTTTGTTGGGCCAAATAACTTAACAATTTGATACAAGGTTCCTCATACAATATTCTAATAGCAGTTTAAAAATATTAAAAATATATATTCACGATTTTTTTTTATAAGCACTTAAAGTTTAAAATTTTACAAAATTAATCATAATATTGAAAATTTTGCAAATTATTTTATGGCTAAAAAGTTTTTTTATAAAATGTTTCATTTTTTGGCTAAGTATTGAAAATAATAAAGTTTCTCATAAGTAGTTCATACTGTAACCAAAAAAAATCTAAAAAAAATTTATTAACTTAGTTTTTTTAATAGACATTTAAAGTTCAGATTAGAACAAAATTAGATATTTAAACAAAGAATAACGGTATTATAGTTTTGTTTTTGTAATTTAAAAATATCTTTATTGAGTCCTTGCAACTTTTAAAGTAAATATATATATATATATATATATAATACATATAATGATATTTTTCGAAATAAATTATTTTAATAGCAATGACATCATAAAATATAATTAGCAATTAGGCCGTCTTCGTTCAGAATCGATTTTAGTATTTAATGATTTTATATCTTTGAATTTAAATTTAAGACATCCATTAAAATGACCCACACGATACCGCCTATTGTACAGCATTGAAAATATCTAGATGTCCAAGTTTTTTCATATTATGTTGTACTCATAGCAACTCTAATATATTTTAAATACATAGGTTACGGATTACTTATGATAGGTACAAATTTCTTTTTATCGCATAAAAATATGTATCGTTGTAATTTAATATTGACAAATAACTAATTATACCTATGAAGTACCTTTGAAGTACTGTGACGCAATATGAATTATATAATTCATAATATAATAGTCAATAGATAAACATATAATAACCTATAGGTATCAAATGCAAATAATTTTTACTTGTCAGTAATGTTTCGTATCTGCATGAGTCAGAAAAGTACTCAGTTACTAAGAATTAAAAATACAATTTAAAATGTAAAAATTAAATTTTATTACACCACATTTAATGGGGGATATAGATAATTGTTTAATCGAGCATTTAGGTTCATATATGCAGTGTTTAAGTTTAATCTCGTCTTGACGGCATATGATATATTAATTCTGAACGGACAATCAACTTTTATTGTGTATATTGTATATTGTGGGCATAATATATTAGTAACTATATGTGTTATCTCGGACTAAAACCCAAGTTTATCAGGTGTAAATATGATCAACTCTGAAAAGTTAACGTCACTCTGTTTGCTCGTCAACATTTTTTGATTGAACAGCGAACACAAAGACGAATAAAAAAAATCATACACGCGTTGTATAAAATATAAAAGACAATATCATCTACCTACATTATGCAGATAAAAGGTACAACATTCTAAATGGTAAATATTTACGAAGGTGAGTTATTACCGACTACCGTACTTTATCAAGGTTTACGGTAAAATATTATGATACACAATAATATACACACGTATATTATACGATATACATAACGATATAATCATAATAATAGTTATTGCAAAATCGTTTTAGAGATTTTTCTAAACTTTTTTTTTGTACTTATCGCTGTAGGCATTTATACCATATACGATGTACTTTAAACTAAAGTGATGTAAACCGAGGTTCTACCTATAACCTAAGACTTGATCAACATTTATTATTATCTGCTCAACGTCAATACTGCATTTGAATACAGTAAATTACTAAATTCACTTTGATAGTTTGACACACGACTGAACAAGTGTAAATAACTGTTAAATTATAATCCGAAATCACATTTATACATCACGTCCGCTCGATCATTGATTTTTTACAGTTCTTAATAATGTTAGGTATTAAAGTCTAAGGAGATTTAAAAGTTAAAAGTTTAGTTCAACTTATTAATTTAACTTATCTACTAGAATCATTTTTAAATTAACTTAACTTTAACGTCTACTCGTTTGCCTCAACAATAACTTAAATCAATTTTTCATTTTATTAATATTCCCAAGTAAGTTATTTTTTGAATTTTCATAATATCCAGAAAAATATTTTAAATATGAAGACATCAATAGCCTTGAGCCCAGAAACTATATTTATATTCATAGTGCCTACTTTAAAGTTAGGTACTAGTAATTAGTATGATTATCATGATTTCAAGTTTTAATTTATATAAATATTATAACCATAATATATTATAGGTAGGTATTATACGTTAATACAATTTTTTTCATTTCCTGTTTATTACACTGCTACAGTATTATTATTTATTTAGTATTTGTTTTTACTTCTGTCTACTTGGTACTTAGTTGCCACAATCGGTTAGTTGATCGGTTACCTATAAACTTTTATTTTGTCACCAATATTTATTTATTTATGAGCGAATCGGTATTTCTTACTAACATTTTATTCGACATAAATACGGATAATAGTTATCCAAGTTATCTAAGCATTTTTTTTTTTTTTTAATTAAGTATAGTATTAACTTTTAATTTAAGTTAAGTAAAGTTTATGGTATTTATTAACTTAATTGAAAAAAAAATACTCAACTTAACTAAACTAAGAGAAAAAATTGCATTTGTTTGCTCAGCTTTGCTCACAAATATATTTTTTAAGACATACCTAACTACCATTTTACAAATGATCAAATACCAACCAAGTAGTTATTTTTATTTTATTACGGGTTAGAAATATTTTTAAAATTATACATAAAAAGGTTGACAAGTCGGTACCGCTCTGCTGTACAGTAAATATCGAATGGGTCACTGTAATGAATATGTTAAATTTGAATTTAATGATATAAAATCATTGTTTACGAAAAACGATTCTGAGCGAAGACGGTCTGTCAACCTGCACTACTAAGTTTATTTTATGATATTATTGATATTTAAGTAATTCATTTAACTATTAATATTACAGTAGGTTGAATTCTTTCTATATATAAAAAAAAAAAAATAATAATAATAATAATAAAATAAGAAATAGTTTGAAATTGTCTC
This sequence comes from Pentalonia nigronervosa, assembly GCA_014851325.1. NCBI lineage: Eukaryota > Metazoa > Arthropoda > Insecta > Hemiptera > Aphididae > Pentalonia > Pentalonia nigronervosa. The sequence goes on along the minus strand of JACXSJ010003406.1, from coordinate 17,239 downwards.
ATACTAATTATTAGCTTAAAAAGAGTCATAATATATTGGAAATTGTATAGTGTATAGAAAATAATAATATAAAAAATTTGTGAAAATTGCATGTATCTACAGTTATTATTTTTTGTATTACACCACAAAACAAAATTGGTTTTGTTGAAAATTGGCTTCTCGAATAAATTCCCGTTTTTTCTTGGTTTTTTTTTTTGTTTTTTCCAATCATTAAGAAAAGTACATGGCTTTTTTTTACCTTTGACCCCTAAAGTATCAACTAAATTCACACTAAATTTACAAGTAAATTTACAATTATATTTACAACTTGATTCTATCAGATAAATGCTGATGAAAAAATTTAAAACTTTTTTATTATCCCAAAAAGTGTTGTCAGGCAAAAAAAAATACACACATAATTTTAAAATCAATTCATTCATTGCTCCGCTCAGAATCTAAAATATAATGTTGGTTTCTATTTATATTTAATTTTCAAAAATGTATAAATAAATTAAATATATTTAAAAAAGTATTTTTCTTTCATTGTGAAAATATTTTGTAATATTTCAACTTAACATTAAAGAATCTTTTTCATCGCCATTGATCAGTTATTTGGTTAACGTAATATATTTAACATACATATTGTACCATTGTATATCAAGGAGTAAGAGCAACAATGACCTAAACCTACTTGCATTGTAATAATAATACACTAAATATTATAATGAATAGATATACTCTTTATATTTCAGATTTTCTTTATTTAATGTTTTTTATCTATTTGTTGAAAGTTTGAGATAGAATTTTTTCTATTTTCATAAAAATGTTTTTATTGGAACAACTGGTTTATGATAATAAAGACTATTTATTGTTCACTTAAAAAGTCAACCACTTTTAAGCACAAAATAAAACTATAAAAACGTCTAATTTAAAAAAATATTATCACGGATCGTCGTATATATTTATTATGGCCAAAGTAAACTATAGGGAAATGTTTACATTGTCCGGGTATTATGGTATTGTCTGATTTGATGGTCAATGTAGTCAAAATTATACATTGCTCAGATTATACAGAATTGCCCAATCTAGCTTGGCAAATGTAAACCAAAATGTTTTGTTTTATATAATTTTAAACCTTAGTAGGTCACCTTTTTAATTACTATTTATTAGTTGAATATTATTACCTTATCTATTTAATTTTATAATTATTGTTGGAATAGCATTATAAATTATATTTTTTCCTTTACGTCTTACATTTTTACTTGAAACTGTTTGAGTACAATTACATCCAATCATACCCTATACTTCTAAGTTTGAATATTTCCTTGCTGCTCCTCTTATTGTAATTATTAGATCAGGGTGGATCAGGCACACCCTCTACAACATCAATTAATTTTTCTTTGTATGTAGTAAACTGGTTACGACTAAATGTGTGTTTCTATCTTATAATTATCACCATGAACTAAAATAATAAATTAAAATATTAAAATAATATGTATTATGGGTATTTAATTTTATAGTAAAATTCGTGTTTTACCTGATAGAAAAACTCCAAGAACACAACGAAGGTCACTTCGAGCTACGAGTTTTTTATATTGGTACCTCCGTACTAGTATTTGATATACAAACAGAAAATAGTTTCATAACGAATTAAGTATTTAGATGTTATTATTAAGTAAAAATTGTTTTGTGATTATATTTTATGTAATTGGTCTACATCCATATTGTTAATTAAAAAAAAATATAATAATATTATACTTTAAGCTCTTTCATATAACTTAATAATTATAATAATGCGTAAATAATGACGCCAAACAATATAATATGTACCTACTTAATTTACCTTAACATTATATCTACCCTAGCTATTCTACTCTTACAGTTCAACATGTTTTTAATAACATTTACTAAAATGGTAATTTGTGTTTATAGTTTAAGTCACAATGCCCAATTTATTACGGGCGAAGTATGTAGTTGAATTGGTCACAATAGTATTTTAATGTATTGACCAGAAATATTGAGAAATTTATCACATTATCATATAGCCTACATTGACCGTAATATTTATAAGTTTAAATTATACGCTTGAATATTCAAAGTTTCACTAAATTCGATCTAATAGATAAGTTGGAATTAAAAAAAAAAAGTAGATCACTTTCATGGATGAGTTAAATTTGTATTCAATGATATATATCATTGTATACGAAAAACGATTCTGAGTGAAGACGATCTGTCAGCCTATATAACTAATTTTACCTATTTTAAGATATTATTGCTATCAAAATAATTAATTTTCTTACTATTAATAATACAGTAGGTTGAATTCATTTTTGAAGAAAATATTGTATTTGAAAAATTAATTAAGTGTATAAAATATAATAATATACTTTAAAAGTTTCAAGTACTCACAAATAATATTTTTTAATTACAACGAAATAATTAACATTGCTATTCTTCATTTAAATATCTAATTTCGTTCAAATTTGAATTTAATATGTCTATAAAAAATTATTTTTTAATATATTTTTTTGATTTTTTGGTTACACATAAACCACCTACGAAAAACCTTGATTTAAATATTCAATTCTTGGTTATAAAAACCCATCATTTTATACATTTTTAACTACTAAATAATTTGTAAACATTCAAGATTTTGATGGATTTGATTAAAGTTTAAAAGTTTAATTGCTTATAAAAAAAATTGTGCCTATATATTTTTATTATTTTTGGTCCGCTATTTTAACAACTTATAAGAAATCTTGTATTAAATTTTTAAGAAATTTATCAAATGAAATTTTTTTTATCAATATTTAATGAAAAAAATTTTTAAAAAAACCGAAAATTTCTTAGGCCTATAATTAGCTAAAAAATTGTCAAAAAATTTTTTTGTGAATAGAAAATTGTAATTTAAACATTTAGTGAAATTTTCAAATGTCTACTGTTACTCCTTTTTGAATTACATCAAAATAAGAAAATCGTTCCCGGAGGAAACGGGTGAATATCCAATGTCAAATTTAAAACGCCCATAAAAAATTACTTTGACTTTCCAATAATTTTTTTTTTAGATAGGTAAAAAAACTTTTAGAAAATATTGAGTTAAATTTTCAAATCTTAGATTTTAATAGAAAAGTTGTTATGAATTTCCTAATAAAAAAAAACTGCAAAATTTCATGATTTTTACGTATTTTCTCAAAATTTCAACTTTGGACGCTTATAAAAAACTATCAGAGATTTATACTCATGTTTATTTTTAATTTTTACGAAAAGACTGAAAAAAATTTTATCGACAATAATAAAAAAAATAAAATAAAATAAATCGAAAATTTATTATGCTTATAAATAGCTCAAATTAAGTCAAAATATATTGAAAAATTCCCGTTTTTCCCTTAAGTTATTTGTTGTTTTTTCCGATGCGTTTGAAAACTATGGGTAATTTTTTACTTTTGACCCCCCGTAGTACAAACTGGATTCACTTTCGTACCGGAAAAGATGCTAATGAAGAAAATCGGATCACTTTTACTGCTCTTAAACGTGATGACAGACACAAAAAAAGAAAAAAAAACACACATCATTGTAAAATCAATACATTCCTCGCTCCGCTCAAAATCTAAAATATACAAAAAAGTTGCTCACTTCACAGCGTTATACGTCACACAATAATAATAATAATAAAAAAAATAATAATATTATGTGTTAATTTGTGTTTATTGATTTTACAATGATGTGTTTTTTTATTTTGTCACTTTCATCACCTTTTAAAGCAGTAAAAATCCATAGATTTTCAACTTCAATATTTTTTCTGGTAGGAAAGTAAGTCTAGTTGGTACTTTAGGGGATCAAATGTAAAAAATTACTTGTACTTTTCTTAATAATTAAAAAGAAAAAAAAAGGTAAAAATGGAATTTTTACACTTAACATATTTTAAACAAATTCGATATTTTTGTTTGGTTATAATTCAAAAACGAATAACCGTAGATACTTGAAATATTCATCAAATACCTATTTATATTATAATTCGATTTTACTTACTTTATCGTTGTTTAAAAATATTACTCATAAGGACTTGAACTGTTTACGTATTTTATTATATTTTACAATAGGAAACATATTCACTTGTTTCGTTTTCTACACAATGACATTTTCAAAATGTTTAGAATTATTTAATTTATTTTAAACTATTCCCTATTTATACTACGAACCAGTTATTTACACTGTTCTATGGTAAGTCAGTATTGACTAAAATTTAAATGCCAATAATATTTGAATATTTGCCCCGCCTGGTCACAGTGTAGGGCCACTACTGATTATGACGAATGTGAAAATAGACATCATGTTCTTCCAATGTGCACACATATGAATAAACGTGTGTTGACATTACTTAAAATATTTAGTTTACGTACTTTATAATAAAGTAGTTGACAAAATACTTACAACAGCTTAAAGCTGCACTTTTAAAATCAAAATCTTTGTTAGTGGTAGCATTTTTAAATAATATTTATAACAAAATTATTTATCAACATATAATTTTATCTTAAAATTAGATAGACACGAAAATTTTAATTTTTTGTAATTTTTAACTATCTGGGAGTGTAATTACTGTGTTCCGCGTTTATAACTTAATACCACTTATCAGAAAAACTGTATCATGGAAATATAATTTTAAATAAGTAAGTTTTTATATTTATTAATAACTATTAGCTTTATTTTCTAAATTGTATATTGTTTCTAAATTTGAGTAAAAGAACTCACAAAATTATTATTTGGATTCCACTAGGTACATAGATGGGTATATATTAGGTGTAAATTTATAGATTTAATATAAATCGCCAGCCATAAATTTTATCGCCGTATCCGGTGTCACACTATAAAAAGTGCCAGTACCTATTACTGGAGGTCATCAACTCAATATTTAGTAAATCAATAACACACAAACATCAAATTTAAATGTAAACGATTTACAACAAATAGTAATAAGAGCGGAATAAAATAACTAATTTTTTTAATAAGTAGTAATTTGAATCGTGTATGGTATTTTCTTTTGTTTCAACGTATTAAATATTATTTTTTTATTTGCACATATTAAAAACTATCTACTGAACACGAATTATACTTATTATTATAAGTATTAAACAATTTCTTAAAATGTAGTGATTATAATATATCTTATTTTTCCATACCAAGTTTTTATATTAAGTACCAAAGTCACATTCCCTTTTATAGCAAAAACAGTATCAATTTATAATCTTCAATTGTGTTACCTATAACTATTATTTAATATGTTTTTGATATTTTTTTTATCACTCAATTTAACAATAAATCCTGTATAACATAAATATTTTGTACACAGCTTGTCCGGCTATAGATTACCCTTGCTCAGTATTTTAAAATATTCTCCTTTAAGTATATTAAACAGGTAACAATCCATTTTCACCCATATGAACCTTTCCCTTCTTGGCTACAACTTTGTTTTGGTCGAAATGTATGAAGTAGCTTTCACTTATCCACTTTTGTTTAGTGTAATCCTACTATTTTTAGGAACCAATTTAACCATAATGTTTGTAAGGTCGTCAACGTTACCGCGGTAATTAAATTTATCGTTTATAATAGAAGATTACTATAATTAAAAATAAATTGTAGATCAGAATAGTAAGAAATAAGTCGCTATACCCATATTCAAATGTGTCTGTATTTTCAAAATTAATTATTCTTACTACTTTCACCACCTACATATTAGTTATTGTTTTTGTATTGAAATTTATTGTGAATTGAAGTAAAATTTAAAATACCTATGGAAAAAAAATCTGTTAATTGTTATCTGTTAGGTTATTTTTTTGGTTACTTACTTCAAGGTAAGCCTTATATAATAACTATTTAAATTTAGAAAATGTGAATTGTAATCTGTAATAATAATATATATAATATATAAATTGCTTAAAATTAAAAAATATGCAACAGACCAAAGTGTTTATTATTATAATTTTTTTGTTTTTGTACAATAAGTAAGAGAGTAAAAGAGCAGTGTCATAAAATTTGTCTCAAGTGATAAATATGATAACACAGCAGTACTTTAATTTTATCAAGTAGGCTAATACTTTTTGGACAATGTGATATCTTGGGAATTGTTTACAGTTAATCCATACAGCATACTAAAGATGATGCAAAGGTACCTCTGCCATTGAACCGATTAATCGTATTTAGCCAATACAAATTTAAAACAAATGGTAATTTTAAAAATTATATTTGGTATTATAATTCAAGGACGTAATTTCAGTTTTCCTTAGGTCGAAGGAACATTTTTATCGGCTTAATTTGGTTAAAATAATAGGTATATTACAAAGCCTGATGATTGATGAATGTATTGCTATTACAATGATGTGTTTAAAAAAAAAATGTTGTGTCTGTTGAAAAGTGTCTTTTGAAACGGTAAAAAAGCTTAAATTTTTAACTTTGAAGGTGATTTTTGATCATTAAAAATTGAACAAGTAAATAAGTAATAAGTAATAATGCAATATAGGTTGACAGACCAGAATGACTAACGTTGAATAAAACGCAAAATGTCTGCAAAAACGTCTTTGCTTAGAATCATTTTTCGTATGCAATGATTTATCGTTGAATTCAAATGTTACAATTTAACAAATCCATTACAGTGACACAGCACTTGACTCCTATTATACAGAAGAGCGATATCCACTTGACCACTTTTTTTATGTATCTGTCATCGCTTTTTTGAGCAGTAAAAATGCTTTAATTTTCAACGTTCTCCATTATAAGAGCATCACTAGATTTCAGTAGTCAATATAAAATCAAAGTTAAAAATAAATAATAAAGTTATAAAAACGCCTCCCCCTTTTGTCATTAAAAATAGAATTTAAACAATAAAATAAGTATAATAATATATAAATTACAATTATATATCGCTGTATTTATATGTAATTAATGTTTATAAATAATATGATTTTCGATAATCTTTAAAAAAAAATTTGTTACCGATTTATGGTAAAGTTTATTATTTATAACCTTTATGCACTATTTAGGGTTAATGCCATATTATAAAAATATAAATATAATTGCTGAGTAAATGCGATGTAAAATTATGTAGGTTAAAACAATACTTAAGTTAGAAATAGCTTAGACATATAACGTTTGGAGTGTTTCGGTAAAGAGATGGAAAACTATTCTCTTAACCCAGATCACTTGTCGGATCTATAAGCTTAACGAGAAAACATAGATGTACCGCTCGTATTGGTTAATATATCTAAACTCTATTATATGTACTTATTGTTTTGGGCTAAAAACAATAAGGCTCTTACAAAATCTCAGAACGTATTAATCATGTCATTCCTATATAGTCCACTGTGTCTACCCTAGTCAAATTGGTTTCTAGTAAAACGATCGTGTCCTTTTGCAATTGAAACATTTGGAACTATCTACATAATAATTAAGTAGGTGTTTAGAAATTATTTTTGGATTTATGACGCGTAAGTTTTCGACTTACTGAGATCAATAATTTACTATATTTTTCACACGGGAACGGAATTTATTTCGACTTATCAAGGTATTCGTCTTATCGAGGTTCCACTGTACACGGATAAAACAAAATCGATTTTTTTGAAAACTCATTTTGCGTAAATATTTTTGTACATAAAGAAGTACTAACTAAATACTAACTTCCCTGCCATAAAATATATTGAAATAATGCATAATATGGAGCACAAAAATCCCAACCCGGTCGAATAAAATGTTTTTTATACAACATTTCTACCAATGCTTGTGTATGCCAAATTGGCAACTGTAATACTATATAAGGACAACATAAAGCTACACTTGAAAGATATGTCCAAATAATACACCCCCTAAGCAATCCGAAGAACTTCAAGGTAAGTAAATTCAAATTAATAATAGGTAGTCAAACAACAGAAATATTATTATGATAGTGACATAAATGGTGTAATGTAGTATGTAATTTTAATTTGGTAAGAGATTTATTTTTTTCTTAAACCAAACCATATCCAAACTAACCCTCAGAACTCTGCCAGAGTTTTCAAATTCCTAGATAGTCCACTACCAGTTTCTATGTCTGTCAAACTCTCTTCCTCAAATTAAGTATTATTTCATATAAAACATATTTAAATAACGGTAAAACATCTGGTTACGATGTCATATCTGCACCATTCTTAAAACAGCTACCACATAAAACAATAATACTACTATCGTTTATATTTAACTCCGCTTTTCTTGGACTAATTCAATTTACTTCATCATAGGTATTTGAAATTTTAGATTCTTAGCAGTGCGATTGTGAAAAGAATGTTTTGATATGATCAATACGATTTTACAATGATGTGTTTTGTTTTGTCTGCAAACATTTTTTCTACCAAAAAAATGCTTCAATTTTCTTTATTAGTATCTTTTTTGGTAAAAAAGTGAATCTAGTTTGTATATTGAGAGGTCGTTTTCAAAGATTCCCAATAGCTTTCAAAAGTGTCGTGAAAAAATAAAAAATAAAAAATTAAAGAAAACAGGAATTTTTACGCAAAAACAACAATTTTGACGAAATTGATTTTGTTTTTTGGCGTAACTCAAAAAAACTAGATTGGTACATAAAATGTTTACCAAATGTTAATATAAGCAGTTTTTACACGTTATGACATTTTCAAAATATTTTGACTTTTTTAAAGTTATTTATAGGCATAAGAAAATGTCGATATTTATTTGTTTTTTTTTTTAGTTATTGTCGATAAACAATTTTTTGCTTGATCAAAAAACTTGATAATTTAATATTTATTTAAAAACTGTGTTTCTACGCAGTTTTTTTAATAAACATTTTAAGCTCAAATTTGGACGAAATTAGATATTTAAACGAAAAATAATGATGTTATAGTTATTTCTTTGTAATTTAAAAACATTATTCGTGGGTACTTGCAAATTTTAAAGTATGTTATTATAAACTATACACACTATGACTTTTTCTAATGCAATGTTTTCAAAAATAAATTATTTTAATAGCCATTATATCATAAAATATAATAAATAATTAGGCTGACAGACAAAATCGTTTTTCGTATACTATGATTTCATATCATTAAATTCAAATTTAACACATCCATAACAGTGACCTATGCGACACCTAATGTACAGCAAAGTGGTACGCTTTTCGTCCACCTTTTTAATACCTGAGCATACGCATAAGGAATCAGATAAAATTAAATGTGGCCGTTACAAATCAAAAAAAATGTGTATATTGAATTATCTAGAGACTGGGCTATACTAATTATTTCAGTTCCAAGAAAGCTTACAATAAAATGTTATTCAAATGGAATAACAAAACTTCTCCAACTTTAAAGAGTAAATTGGCAAAGCATTTGTTCCTAAAAATGTAACATTGATAGTGAAGCTTTTTTAAAATGAAACGAAAGATAGAGAAAAAGTACCTACACAAAGCTTATGTCTAATAATTTTGGATACGTTTTAAACAAACATTTCTTGTTCTGTGATAAAGATGGTAAATTTAAAATAATTGACCTTACAAAGAAAACAATACACTCCTATAAATTAGTTGAACTACATTACTTTCAAACTCTCCATCACTTCAAACATAAAAGTTGAAAGATTTACAATCTTTGTTTTCTATTTTTAACCAATGAGACAAGCAGTTCATCCTATAATACATCGATAATATTAAATGTTCGTGTAAAAAATAAAAAAAAAACTGTTAAGAAAATAAATTGATATTAATAAAGAAATAATAATAATGTTATAGAGCAATGTCATTTTTTTTTTATAAATAGACATTGATTTTAATAGGATCATTGTCAATAAAAAAACTCTTAATAATTAACATTAAAAAATCAAACACATAGTTAGGTTAGGTTTGTACTATTATGATTACAAAAAAGAAATAAAACGAATATAATAAAAAGTGAATCTGAATGAAATTAGGTACCTATCTACAAAGATTTAAGAAATATAAATTGTTTATGTCCTAGAAGTAGATAGGTAACGAAAAGTGAGTTTGGCCTTTTATAACCCAAGATTTAATAATTATTATTACCTAGAAGGTATATATTATATGCGATTGAATAATATATATTAATAATTAATGTTACTTATTAAACTACTAGAGAAGCGAGTACCGTTGTAGAGTGTACTTACGAGGTACCTACCTAATTAATAAAAAATGGAGGTAGGTATAATTTGTAGTGATTGCTTACACCAGCGTTTCCCAAACTTTTGTTTGGGCTGACCCGGTAATTTATATTTTTCACCTTCATGAACCACCAAAATATTTTACGTTTATCATTGTGTAATAATAGGCAAAATAAAACACATTTGAATATATACATAGAATTTTATAATAAAATTAAAGCGTTAATTTGTATTTTGTAACAATAATGTAATAATTATAATATAGTTACTAATTGTATTAGTTCACTACTATCAGTGAGAAGTATGAAGCTGTTTATTTTTAACTAGGAATCCCAAGTTTGCTGGAAAGGACGTTAATTTTATTCTTAAGTCCGGTTCGACTTCCAGCCGATTCCTGTATTTATTTTTCAGGAACATGAGTGTTGAAAATCCTGCTTAACACTTATAGGTCGTGACAAAAGGCATTAGAAATTTTATCGCTTGTTCTACTAAAACTGGGCACTCTTGACAACAAGATAACCAAAAATCTATTAATGGCCGTTCCTTATATATGTTTTTGAATGCCGTCACACGAGAGTTCAATTAATGATTTAACATTTAAGTCCAAAAAAGTTGTTTCAATATTGATTGAAAATGGGTTTCTTATCCATACTTTGTTACTGTTAATTGGAGGAAAATATTCTTTTAGATTAGCTTCCAGTCCTTGCAAATGTTCTTGAATAAGAGCTGATGTATCATGTGGTATGAAACTTATGTTATTCTCTTTTTGAAATGCTGTCAGCATTGTAAAAGCCTCGTAATTTCCTGTTTTTACGTGACGTGACCACAAATTAAGTATTTTTGTTGCAGCTTCCACCTTCTCTTGTACTTTAAACACCGTCACATTTTCACCTCGGAGTGCCAAATTTAAATTATTCAAAAAATCAAACACATCACAAATATAGGCTACCTTAACTAACCAATTAGCATCATGAAATCTGTCCTTAAGTTCAAATATTACATCTCTAGATGTTGGAGGATTTTGTTCTAAGAATACCGAAACTTCTTCCTTCAATTCGATTAGTCTTTTCAAAACATTCCCTCTCGATAACCATCACACCTCACAGTGTAAAAGAAGATGTTCATGATCACTCCCCATTTCTTTGCACAAAGTAGAAAATATTCTTGAGTTTAGTGGACGAGATTTAATAAAATTTATAAATTTTACACACTCTTGCATCATTTCAGTTAAAGACAATGGCATTTTTTTGACCGCTAATGCCTCTCTGTGAATACTACAATGCACCCATACACATTTCTGCGCTACAGCTTTTACTCTTGGATAAAGTCCAGTACGAATACCTGACATTGCACGTGCTCCATCGCTACTCAATCCCACATATTTCTTCCATTCAATGCCATTCTCAACAATATATCTATTGATTAAATTAAATAATTCTTCTGCTGTTGTTCTTGTTGGCAGCGATTTACAAATCAAAAACTCTTTGTGAGTAGTATTTCCAAGATCATATCTTACAAAACACATTAGATTAGCATTATCCGACACGTCTGTACTTTCATCAACTTGTAAAGAAAAATAATGTCACGATTTGAGGTGGGCTATTATTGTCTCTTCGATGTTATCTGCCATATCCACGATTCTACGCTTCACCGTGTTATTCGACAACGCCAACAAATTTACTTGGTTTTCCTGTTTTTTTTCGTATATTCGAAATGAAATTATTTACGTTGTCGGAAGTATTAATTTTTTACCGATTGTGTGTGGATAACCCGTTTCAGCAATTAATTTTGATATTTCATAAGAAGCCAATACAAGGTTTGCAGTTTGAGGACTAAGTGAAAACATTGAAGTCATATTTTTTTGGTACTTTTTAATTGTCTTCTCCTGTTAATGAAAAAATCTATAGGCTTTTCTTTGTATTCAGGATGCTTCAATTCTAAACGCCTCTTCAACTTTGAAGGCTTCATGGACTCGTTTGAAAGTTCTGCATTACATATTACATATAATGGTTTGTTATCATCGCCTTCGATGAAGCCAAATTGAATGTAATTTTCAAAATACTGTCGAGTCCAGGCCCCCCTTTTTTACGTAAGAAAATTACTTTGCGCATCAGACGACCATTTATTAAAACCAATATTTGAACTTGTACTTGGCATTACATCACTCGACTCTTGGTTGGTGTTTCTTATGGAACCGGTACTTGGTTTTATTAACCACTTATCCATTATAAATAAACGTAGCTGAGATGTTCCATCAAGTTAAATCGTGGCAAATAATTTCCCAAAATAGTTCTTCTATATGTAGATTTTAGATATGTATATTTACATGAGAAAATAAGACACGTATACGTATTACGTATGTAATATTTCATACAATTTTAATAACTAATAATTATTGTAAAAACTTTAATAAATCTAACTTTAAAATATAAAATGGTCAAATAATCGTATACTTACGAAAGATGTCATGGATGTGCGTCGTTAGACACCTAAGTTCAAAGTGAAATAAATATTTAGCCATCGCTATATCAGTAATTCATTTGTAGATAACGGATTAGTGCCGTAACAACCAACGACGCTTGTCGCATTCATTTGTTACTATTATAATGTATTTATAGATACGGCAAATGTCATACTATTCGGGTTTTTCATGAAGCCTAGTTGATAATCTCAATAATTATTATTTATGTTGTAAATAATAGTTATTCGTATTAATGAATTTATTTTTACTTAAAAGTTTAAATTATCAAACGAAAATGATAAATAACAAATTTAGTATGAGAATTTCATTAAATTCTGCGACTCGGTATTAAATTTTTTATGGTCCGGTAGTGGGTCGCGACCCACTATTTGGGAAACGTTAGTTTGCACCACTGACGACAGCATGCCGTGCAACTGATTACGGAAATGGATTATCATCGAGTATTGACCGAAGTAAAGAAAAGAAAATTCATTTTGTACGTTTTAAAGTGTATGTACCCGCAAAAATAAATATATATTTATTAATAATATATACAGTGTATAATACATCGATTACCTACGGCTCGCGCCCGCACACATGTAGCCGATCGACGTGACTCGTCAAAACAGATGCGATTTTATTGCGGACTCGTAAAATTTACATTTTAAAATATAATATTTATATGGTTACGCAATGTGGCAAAAAAAAAAATTGGAACTTGTGCCAATCTTTTGCAATAAGACTCCGTGACGGCGGAGCACATGCGACTATACACGATATTTCGGATAAAAACAGTAGTGATCGTTACAATAGTAATCACAATAATGCATTTAACGGTGGCATATGTGTAATATACCTTATAATAATATGGTAAACGTCAACGTGACATTAGGTAAACGAATGTAAATGCTATGCAAACATTCGAATCGCATATTATTATTATGTTAAACATATAACTATCTACTGTGGCGCAAAATATATTCGCTCAACACCGCGGCGGTTGTTACGTATAAATTAGTGTGCAAATCGACGAGTTCTATGCTGAAAGAGTTGATTTAGCTATAGAAATAAAAACGTCTTTGGTCGTTGGCAAACGTATGTTGGTTTGAAACACATATTAGGGGTCTAAGATAATAATATTAAGTAGTATAATAATAAAATAATTGTATAAAGTATATTCAGAGCTGAAATATTCATATTCATCATTATATAGATTATATAATATCTATTATATTTTCCATTCAAATACGTGCACTTTTAATTTAGAAAAGGTCAGTTTTTGAATTATATTTGGATAAATGTTTTTTTATAGTTTAAATTTTGAATTATTTACATTACTACTTTACTTTTTATAAATAACCTTGATTTTTATGTTCATGACCAAATTTAGAATAGATAAATTTCCAACATTTGTGAATGCATAAATATTGATGGACATTTAATTATTACAATATTTATTAATTAGATTAATACTTAATAAAACGTACATTTTTAATAAATATTATATAAAGCAACGATGACTTCGAAATACGAAATACATGCGTATCGTGTCTGATGCATTATCTATTAATAATGTATATAAGGTATGAATGTTAAATTAATTGTTTATTTATAAGTATTTAAGGCTTTATTGAGTAAAGTAGTGGTGACCATTTTCGCGGATACCCCTTGAACGGGTATATTTACCCCTGTAAAAGTTACCTGTAAGAGCTACCTACTTCTAATAACGAAATAAAAAATAAAGGTAATCATAAGAAAAAATGTAGAAACCTAAAAAACCACAAAGCTAAAAATAGCAAAATCGAGTGTTGTAATTATTTTAGTATATCTTTTATTATCTATTATATTTTATTATCTTTTTTATCATCTTTGTATAGATACATTTTGTTTTTCAAAAAGTGCAAAAATATCAATGAAAATAAGTGTAGCCATGTAAGCAGTAAACTACAACTGTATGTATCTATTGCAGGCTGTTGTCTAACTGCTAACTAATAAGTTAGCAAATATTTCATAGTCGATACACTGATTGTTGATCATAGATGATCTGAGGTTGATAAGTTCATTATAGGATAAACTTTGGATCATGGTATTTTTAAATTAAACTGTTTTCCACTTTATATTACAAAGTGTTACACAAAAACAACGAGACTATTTTAATAAAACCAAAATAATGAACTTTATATACATAATAAGATTATTGATTAGGAAACACTTATCTATGTATACTGTTAGCAGAAATTTGAATTTTAGCATTCGCATGTTTATCTTTCTACATTGTATAAGAAAATGGATTCAGCCGAAAATTGTTTTGTGTTATTCATAATTCAAATATGAAATATTATTTTGCATAATATTTAATGGACTAAGTTCTCTGGAGGGAGTGGTGAGTGGGGTTACAGCTATAAATAATAATATGATTACAAAACGAACCGTGCAAATGTGAAGCTCAAAACGTATATTGGCTTTTACACCAGCATACAGCGCTCTCTAGGTGGTATAGTATGACTTCATCAATAAATATTAAACACATACATTATTCTTCAATAATACAATAGTAAATAGTAATACCTATTATCCTGTGGTAGTATAATCCCAACAAAAACATTTCGTCGAACTCCGTGTAAAAAATTGCTAAGTAAAAAAAACTATAATTTATAGTATTATAGTCATCTATAATACTTAAGCATTATAAAGATGTGATATCAAGAATAAATGCTAAGTAAATTAAATTTTAAATTAATTGATTCTATCTCAATCATTTATTTACTTGGCTAGAATTTATATATTTCGACAAATAAATATGTCTATTCATAACTGAACTATTTAACAAATTTCCATGATAAATGTTACTAAATTTGTTTTATAAAAAAGTCTTAATTATTAATTTATAAAGAAAATAAATTCTAGCCAAGTAAATAAATGATTGAGATAGAATCAATTAATTAAAAATTTAATTTACTTAGCATTTATTCTTGATATCACATCTTTATAATGTTTAAGTATTATAGATGACTAGTTTTTTTTACTTAGCAATTTTTTACACAGAGTTCGACGAAGTGTTTTTGTTGGGATATCAGTAGTTTTTTTATAACATATTTTTATGTACTGGCATGTAATATGTAATGTTTTATATTTTTATTCATTTATTTTATTGTTATATTTTTTTATTTAATATACTCTATTTTTTTTTTTTAAATCATATTCAATTTTTTTTCCATTATTATAATATATACATTATTACCCCCTCGAGGCCATCGTTCAAAATGTATTGCAGTGTCATTACATCGTAGCCATTTATTTTAATATGAAATTATACTTCTATAATGGGCTTCATTCATAGATGGACCATGATGACAGATGACATAGTTTAAACCATACGATTTACCATCGACTTTAATTATTGTAGTGGGTAATGCATTAATGGTTAGGTTTGATATTTTGGTATTGACATTACTCCAAAGTTGTATTTGAAAGTACAAATATTCATTAGTATTTACTATATTTGTTATCTGTGTATGATCTGTAATAGTATTACAGACACTGCAATTAACGCCTTCTATTAACACTTCTCTGAATAAATAATCTAGCATTGTATTTAAAGTTACTGTTTCATTTTCATTAGGTACGTTAAGTTGAATAATATAGTTTTGAGTTATTTGTATTCTCTTATTATGGCACGCAGAACAAACTAATTGTATCTGTAATTTATGAAATAGCGCATTTTTTAGTGGATCGTAAATGTTTATAAGAGCACTAATAAATTCAGCAGCGTCCTGTTGTTCTTCATTAATAAAAGGGTGCCCAAGCTGTCTTCTAATACTTGAAGAACTTAAAATATTTTCATGTGAAACGTAAGACAATGCAAGATTTTTCAGAACAGAATGTTCCGAAGAATTAATTAGGTTATTTAATATATGTGTACAATTGAATATGGCATGCAAAGAAGAATTTGCATAGCATGATATATTATTTGAATTGGAAAAGCCTGGTATAGTATGATGAGGAATATCTTGATAAGAAGTTGAAGGTATTTGGGCATTATTAGCACGGATATTTGATGAATCTGTCCATATTAAATCTTTAATGTGTCTATTCTTTGTGGATAAAAGAGGTATCTTACCTAAATCTGGTCTATACTTCTCTCTAAGTCTATTATACTCTTTAATTGCCACTACTTGCGCTTTTATATTCTTAGGGTCAAAATTTATAACATGGAGGCCTTTTAAACTACACACTCTGGATAGTGCTACGTATGTTTGCCCACATGAAAAAATGGAATTACCTACATCTATGATGCAGTTATCTAGAGACATACCCTGGCTTTTATGAATTGTTATTCCATAAGCCACTGTTATAGGGAATTGTTTCCTATAAACATATGCCCCGTGAAACATTTCGAATTTACCAGTAATACGTTGAAGATAATAGCATTTGTTATTAAATACTACTTGAATTTTTTCAGGTTCCCCGTCCAATCCATTAATTACATTTACAATCGTTCCTATTGCACCGTTAACCAAACCATTTGTTACATCTATGTTTCTTTGTAACATTATTTTACAATTTAGTTTAACATTAATATATTTCTCCAAACCAGCTGTTCTCGAACTATCATCATCAAGCTTTGAAAGTTTTTTTACGACCTTACTTTTT
>JACXSJ010003405.1:0-24677 GCA_014851325.1 Pentalonia nigronervosa | reverse complement strand
TTTTCTCAAATATCAAATATTATATACAGAACTTAATAGAGTATAATATCTTCCAGAATGTTAAAAAAATTGTGTAGTTATGTTAAAATAAACTAAATAATAATAGATGTTGGCTAAAATTCAATAAGTGATAAATTAATAAGTGGGCCGGTATTTTTGTATTTTCCCGGGCCAAAATTTCTCCCCAATCCGCCCCTGTATGCACGATAAAGACATCTGCAGACTTCGTGATACGATGATATTTCATTTCGCACCAGACTGGTATTTTATTAAAACTTGCGGAACTTCCGTAGTTCCATCCACGCGGCATATAGTAATAATATTAATACCTACCTATTACAATTTAAGTATGCGTGCATAATTCGCACCCAAAGTCTGAAAGTCAGAAAGTCAGTTTTTAAGTTATTCAACTATGTAGTATGTATATACGAGTGTATTATATTTGTTAATTGTTACCTCCATAATCTTACGTGCAAAGTATTCGTCAATTAATTAATCAATTAATAACTATTAATTATGATTAAGGTTTTTGAATTTTAAAGTTATATTCTTCTTGAAATATTTCAATGAAATTATGAGAAATAAACAATTTTTTCTACCTATCCATATATATAGATGATTAACATTGATTAGTGACCACGCACGTAGTATCATAACAATTAATAATGAATGATTCAATGATTTATCGAAGTGAATATCAGTGATTCGGAAAATTACCTTATTAACGATAAGTTTATAATTTTATCAGTTGCCTATCAGTGTTATCACTTATCAATTGAGTCACTAATTTTCATTGACATGCTATTTGAGGCTTGAGTCAGATGATGATGGCGTTTGTAATTTGTATAAATTAATTTTTTTATTAAGTATATTTTGCAAATATGATGTATTTTAGTCTTAAATAATTGTTAAACAAAATTATAAGTTACAAATACATACTAAATAATACATAATATTATAAAACATCAAACATTTTTTTATTTTAGTTTAAAAATATGCTATGATGTTATGAGTTAGTAAATTATAAGGTTATGTAGTTATGTTTTAATTGTTTTATACAGATCAATAGATATATAAAGCAACATCTATATTGCATGTTTATAGTTTATCTTTGTTTCATACAATAAATATACTTTTAAAAATATTATATCACTCTATGAACAAATACAACTAGAATAATATATATTAAAACATTGTTTTAGATTTTGAGCGGAGCGAAGAATGTATTAATTTTAAAATGATATATTGATGTGTGTGTGTGTTTTTTTTTTTGTCCATATACACGATAAATAGTCGAAATAATGCTTCGATTTTCTTCATCAGTATCTTTTCTGGTAGAATTTGGTACTTTTGATAGGTAATTTTGGAAAATATCTAATGCTTTTTAAAAGCGTTGGGAGAAACAAAAAAAATAAGGAAAAACAAAGTCCCACCGACAGAATTTTCGGCAGACGGTGGACGAATACTACAAATTTGGTGGGTCGACTCACAAAATAACATATAATATTATATAGAAATCGATGTTCAATCGCTATCGAACGACTTCGTTGACCAGAATTGAGAATCTAGTTTTGTATAGTGGACGAACTTAACTGCATATTGCCGGTATGATGCAAAATGCAATATAGGTGCTTGAATTAAAAATGACACTGCCCACAAAATAAATAATATTGTTGTTTTCCAACACATTTTATAGGACGATCGAAGCAGTCGCTGACGGGTTTGGGTTACCAACAGCACAATTGCAAATGTTAGCGAACGCTGATAAACGAACACGCACGAATGAATAGTGCGAAATGCTACTGTATAAGAATTCCGCAGTTTCGATCTCACTCTTTCTCATCACTCGTTTCGTACATGTTCGTTCTCTAGCGTTCTCTAGCTGTCTCCCGGCACCACGAACCGCTTCGAACGCGAACGAATGACCGTTTGTTCGCGTTTAGCACAATACACAACGCTGCTCATATTTATTGTGTTAAACGGTACACATTTCTGTGCACTGAATTCGCGTTCGTTTGCATTCGCGGCCTCTAATAGATAAACGCACCATGACCAATCCGGGCGGCAAATGTTGTTTTGCAATTTTAATATAAATCGTCTTTTAATTGTTGTTAAAATGTATTATTATGGCACTGGTATAAATTCGAATTCTGTTGATTCGTAACTATTATAATTGAACGGGCAACGATAATATTATTATAGGTATAAATGTGCGACAGACTCATCTTAAAAATAGTAAATATTATTCACGCTACAACTCTGGTATAATGTACAAAAACCCGGGCATCCACATTTGGATTAGATCTTTCTTCGAAGTTATCTTCAGAATTTCTAGTCTGTAGCCTAAGCCGCTGGAGTACAGTACACCATATACCGTTTCTATAATATTATCATACTAATCACAATACGCGTGTGCAGGTGCACACCATTTTTATCATATTATTATTACTATTAGCAGCACGGCGGTGTGGTATAGCGCCGCGTGTAGCGACTCGTAATGGGACACTAACATTTTCTAAACGTTTATATAGACAGGCCGTCATGTATAACGGCCGCGTGTATATAAGATATAGGTTATTATAAATAATAATATAATAGAGTATACAGTTTCGACGTCACGCACCCCTTTCGTCGTTATCGATATCTCGGTGGGCTCGGAGAGCTTCGTACTACTCAAAGAACGGAACAAAAAAAAAAAAAAAAACCCCCCGAGTATGCACGTGCATAATTTATGGTTCGATTCTTATCCACGGCACATTATCTCATAACATTATACGTATACATAAATATATAATGCATACACAAATGACCCTATAATAGATTGTTTCGATTCACTTTGATCTTTCAAGCAGCAATATTTTATATTATTCATATTAATAATTTATGTAAGTCAATGGCACGTGGTTTTCGGTAGATTATTTTTCCATCATTTTACCGTTACAATTATAGTTTAAATACATTAAGTTGTAGTTAGTTTGAAAATGTCAAAACGTTCAACTTAATTATGTACTTCTATAAAATATGTTACGGTAAGCCCGATAAGGTATATGCGTTTGATGGTAAATGATAATACTGATCGTGTAGGATACTATAGTTATATATTCTATACAGGGTAATTCACCAAGTATGTTCACCCCCATTTTTCCCTTAAAATTTAATTCATTTAAATTCTGATTTTGAATTTTTTTTTAAACATAATTAAAGATCATATTTTAAAATTTTTAATAATTTTTTGAATTATTTAAGGAGAATCCCATGGGGATATCATCTTCTGTTTTTCAAATGAGAACCTTAATTTTTTTACTGTAAATTGTTTTTTTTTTTTAATTTTGATGTAAATACTTAATTTAAAATTTAAACGATTAGTTTTTCAGTTATTGAAATATTTCTACTTAGGATTATGTTCTTAAAAATTGTTTTATAAAAACATAAAATAGATGTAATATTAGATCTAGTATTTATATTGTAGTTAGACCAATTTTACATATTATAATTAATTTCGATTAATATCAATCATTAAAATTTTGAAATCACCATAGCCCCCATATCTTCCAAACCTATTATTCTTAGTAAACAAATTTAATTAACTCAACAATTACTTGTTCGAATTTTGATTTCGATGAGTCGACGTTTTCGGTAAAATTATACACTAAATTGAAAAGAAAGAGGGGTTCTAATTTGAAAAACAGAAGTTAATATATCCACAGAACACTTCTTAAGTAGGTATATTTGAAAATTTCAAAATCAGATTTTGAATAACTGCATTATTAAAGAAAAAAAGGGGTGAACATGCTTGATAAATCACCCTATATATAGATGTATTACTTTATTGAATATTAAACATACACTGTATAGCGGAAAGATAAGTAGATTATAATTTATAACAGACTTTTGGAAAAATGAAAAGAAAAACGTATTGAGAGGACGTCGTATCCGCTTGTGCTGTATCCGTCTTACTGTCTTAGTAAGATACTAATATGTACGTTCAACAGTTTAATTTTTAGTGTAGTTAGCTTCAATATTAGAGTGAATTGACCTGTTTTCGAACTTTAAGGTATAAGAACAATATCTGTGTTCTATCTTTAGATTTTTACGATATTTTAATTTTTAAGTTCTAGTTATGACTTTACGAGTAAGTATGTAAAATATTGATGTTTGAAAACTTTCATAATTCATTAAAAAATTAGAATATCGTAAAAAACCAAAGAGAGAACACAGATATTTTTTTAACTTTCAGTTTGACAATTGGTCAATTCATTCTAATACTTAATTATTTAAGCTAACAACAAAAAATTGGTACTGCTGGACATAGAAGCTGGTATGTAATGCGTTAATAAGACAGAGACAACACAACACTGCACCCTACTCATGATGACGTCCTCTTAAGGTTTAAAGCATAAAACAATAACGTTACAACACACGTAGTGTTCAAGCAGTAAGTACTCGTGTTAAATCAATACAATATCGACTTGTTATCAAATTTTGTTTATTTTTGTAATCAATTTGAACACTTAAATAAAACGGTAATATACACTACAGTCGTTGGCATATGGCCAACCTATTTTAACCTTAATTGCAAGGAGTATTCAAATATAATTAAATTAAAAAAAAACTTTGCACACAATTCCAGCTGATATAATATAGCTCATAAAAAAATGTATTATTATCATTGAGAAAACAAACGTTAAAGAGCTGAGAGGGACGCTGTCGAAATGTCTATAATATTTTCAAACTTTTTTACCATTTTTAAAAAAGCGCTCTACATTCAAACATTTTTGTTAAAAAAAAAACCGTTTTACCGAAATAAAGTGTACCACGCGTAACATAAATCATTTTATAATATTAATCTTCTTGCTTACTCAAATGGTATATATATATATATATATATATATAGTATATTAATATTAATTACGTTTACAGTATATACAGCTACATAATACTGATACCTACACCTGCACGTATGATTTATAATATGGCCTGTAATTTACTAAGTGATATGACGTAAATATCTCATAACTCGACACAAACAACACGGCAACAGCAGGTTTTTGGTGGAAACGTAACTGTCGTTCCAACATTAATATTTACTATTTTAGATAAAATATATTAAATATTACAAGGCGACGCGTATTCGATGCACGACTGATCGATTAACGATATTTGAACAATACAGATCAAAGGCATTGGGTTGCTGCACCAAACTATCTTATGTTATGTCAACTATATTTACAACAGTCGGGATTATTGATTGACCATCGTTTATGATGATGTGTTCAAGTTACTTCAAGTTCGTATTGCATAATATATTTGATATTTACGACCGCGGCAGTTAGTAAAATTACCATTTTTGCAGTATTTTATCATTTGCAAAAACGGTCACACATTTATAACTCTTAATACAATTGTATCCACAAGGTTAGGTTAATCAGCGCCCGCCACCATTTATAAATATTAAATACTCTTTTACTTGCCATTTTAGAGTTGTATCCTTTTTGTTATTATATTTGCATAATTAATGATAAAAATGGTTTTTTTTTTTAAATAAACTTAATTTTAATTTTTCCTCTTCTCGAATCGGCGGTGTGTATAGTAAAACATCATATAAACTCATAACAACCATGGCTCTTTGAAAAGTGTGGTTCAAGATTTTTCAAATGTTACGTACCGGACTGTTTTGTATACATCGTGAAATTATAGAATATTGTGTGCGCGAATTCAGCTTTACAATACGTATAAATGTACAACCATATATTTTTATTTATTCGTATGGCAGTAATAATTATAAACACGTATAAAAACGGTACTCGCGGGAGACTTATTATTTTTTAAAACCCAAGTGTGTGCGGTGTTTATTATTGGCGCCTTGTAAACATACGCGAGAAATCTTGTTTCGGTCGGTGATCGCCCAGATTTTTTGTCCGTTTTTTACGTACTGCAGACATTACTCATTAGGATACGATTAATAAAGAAAAATATTACTAAACCCATAACCGTGTGCTGCCGGCCGCGCGCGACTGTTGAGAATTTAATAATTCTCGTAAAAAATATATATATTTTTATATAAAAGGTCGTAAGACTACAATAACCGAGTCATAAATCAAACATCACGCATTTCCCTCGCGCGCTTATGTCCAAATCATTATAAACCCTCTGAAAATTAATCCTCTATATATATATATTATAGGTACACTACTCAAACAGTCTTCGCTGTCGTCGTAGCGCCTTTGAAACACGATGACCCTCGTCGTGTCGTGAATTTTTACCAACCGTAAATCATCGATCACGCGTGTACACACTCGTCCAGTACTACAGTGTTTATGTGTATAAGTACGAAGAACCGGTTTTGTTTTTTTTTTTTTATACGTTTTTTAATTTCACTTTATTAATAATATTTCACAGCTTTATACACCGAGAACTAGTACATCATCGTGGCGCGCGCACACACACACACGACCCATAGTCGTATTAAACGAGGATGCGTCGCGTGACCGAGAAATTATTACCGCAGATACCATCTCGAACTGTTTGAAAACGCACTGAAACATTAAACGGTTATTGATTATGGTAATTTTTAATTGGAAATGATAAAAAAAAAAAAAACAAAATAGTTAGTAAGCTGAGCGCATATCACACTAAACGAGATTTTTTCCTCTTCATTTAGTCCGAGCGCGGTTAAGAATATATATTTTCATGGCTGCAGCCTGCAGCTATTGGTATTGCAACCACGCTCAGATAATCATTAGATACCATTCTTCAGCCGATTTATCAATCGGAGTCATACGATTCATTTTACACATTTTGCGATGTTTTATATTTAACGATTTAGACGCGTGGTTTGGGCGCCCGTACAGTAAAACACATTTTTTTTTTCTAACGCAGTAACAACACGTAGTATAATGTTCTCTGCATTGTCAATATCTCACTGCGGTACATTATTTTATACCTATACGACGCATATTCACAAGTCCGCCACAACTTTTCGCGCAGTAGTACGAAATCGTTTCTACTTTCTTGGCACGCACGCGTGCGATACTGCGGGATAACGAAATCATAGACGAATATATAAGACATGGTAATATGTAAATTACATTATAAATCATAATCAATTGTCTTACGTATAAGTGATCATGATGCATTTGCCGATGAAATCGAGTCATATAATCTGTGTTTATATAATGATAAGTTTTAGAATTTAGGTACGTATACATAAATGGTATTATAATAAACCATATCCGTTGGCGTTTTAAATTTTAATGAGAAATATAAATGGGTCATAGTTTGCGAGTGTGTTGAATTGTTAAATCAATTAAAACCATCGACGAGTGTATGAGGCAGATATAATATACGTATATACTTATCGCAGGTAATTCGGAAAATATTTCACGTTAACGAACTTCATCGTAGAAATCTCGGCTCCCGCAGCATCTCGAGTATCTACTCTTGCAAAATTGTTTTCCGAAACTTAACAGTACACATGCTGTTTTGTACCTCACGGCGGGTCTTCAAACAATTATTTATTATTATTATCACTGCTATATAGGTTCACCGTACACAGTACTAACAGAAAGGAATTATTTTATTTGGCTTTTCGTCGATAAAAATATTTAGTTTCTACGTCCTATGTCAGTTTACTCGATGGGAATTCGTAATTTCATTGATTTACGTACTTTATCCACTACTACAAAAATGTAGTATTACCATACATTTTAAATTTAAACAGCTATTTTCGATATGCCAATGACGTTTATGTTCATATTAAAGGTCATAAATAACATAAAACTTTTAACTTGAAATTTTCATTCATTCAAAAAAAAAAATGTTAATAAAAATATTAAAAATAACATTTTTTGTTTTTATTAAATAAAATATGCTAAATTAAATGTTTTGAAAAGTGATTACTCATTAGTCATTGCTATTTACTTATTAGATAGCTATAATAATTATAATTGAAAGATTTTTTTGGTTGTATTTTATAAGTCTAAAGCAATCATTTTTGTTTTTGAGTTTCTCAAAGACCAGGCCGGTCATATAGTAAGTTATGCCCGAGTTCTTTCTTCTTTTGTTTTTCCGGTCATTGAGACCATACCGCCCATATCTCTTCATTTCTTTCTATCGCGTTTGCTGCTATCCTCCACCGTAAATCAGGTTTCACTTTTTTCACGTCATGTTTAATAATGTCTTCCCAGCGTAACAGTAATCTTCCTAAAGGTTGCTTATCGTTAAGTATTTCCTTAATGATGGTCCTTGCTAATAAGCAATGACCCTTGTTTCCTCCAAGTATGTCCAGTCTAATTTACTTTCCTTTTTGAAATTTCTTGTATGGTGTTCGGTCTTTGAAAATGTTAATTTAGCTCCTTATTATGACTTTTTCTGTATACTCTTGTCCAAGCGTCGATAAAAGAGCCATATTAAATTCTTCCCAATATTTTTCTTTCAAATACACTCAATTTTAATTCTTCTATTTTTCTAAGTGGACATATCTCTGAAGCACATAGAACGATTGGACGTATCAACGTGATATACGTCTGTATTTTCAGATTTCTCATTGATCTCCAATTTATTAGTATCTTTCGAAGTTCAAAACGACACTTAGTACCCTTTTGTGTTTTTCTATTGATTTCCCTTTTAAGGCCGTTGTATTGTGTTAGAAGATCACTCAAATACATGAAAAATAGTCTCTCTTTTAAACACGTGATATGATCGAGTTAGTTTATTTAGATGTATTAAAAATTGAATTATAATATTTTCATTATATCTATTCAGATGAAGTTAGGCTATTAATATTTAAGATGTCAGTGTGTGCACTAGAACAAACACAGAGAGGCACCCTGTATAATAATATCATGTACAATCTATAGAATATATGTGTCTCAAAACCGTATAAAACCTTCCTCATATATTATATCGGGACACCGCCTACGTACTCTCACTCTCTATCACTCTCTCTCTCTCTCTCTCTCACACACACACACACACATACGCGCGCGTTAAACCCGTATAGCAGCGATTCTTAACATTTTTCGAACGATGGAACACTTAACATTTTTTTTGAGATTTTCGCGGAGCGCGACAATAAAATAAAATAGAATAGTACTTATATACGTTTCTAATTTTATAATAAATTAAACAGTGCATGTATAGCACAAAACAAATTAGTCACTGAAAAATAACAAAATGAACAAATACAATTTAAAAAATTTCACAATTTTAAATGGAATACTTCGTATATTTAATGATTTAAATTTTTTCCACCGATTTAAAAATTTTGGCGGAACACTTATTCCAAGTCCACGGAACACCGGTTAGGCAGCACTGCTCCCCCCCCCCCCCCGGGGGTGGGGGTGGTGGATGGCTGGCGGGCGAGTAAAATGTAATATGCATATAAATAATATATACTACATGATATAAGTACTTACGACGTTTTGTTGCCACGTCACTCCGATTAATATTGTTTACGCGCTACTCGTTTGCCCATAACATACCATACACGCGCATAATAATATTATTATATATTATGCCTACCTCTGTACAACACACATATTATTATGCGATATGTGCACCTATCCAAACTACCTCGTACGGCGTACAATAATGACTTCATTAACTCCACGTCTCCGCGCCGGCGACTCCTCTCTCGTACGGCCGACGGTGCTTATCACGTATCTGTTCGGCGCACAATATAATACGATATTTAATAAAACAACGCGCCCGGCACATACCGCGGCTGTACACGCTCCCGAGTTATGATTATTGTGCGCGTGCGGCTCTCTTCGCGTGCACCGTTGCTGGTAGACTCGACGCTATAATGCATTGTAACGTAATAGCACGGTTGACGCTGCCGCCGCCGTCGTAAAGAAATGAAAAAAAAAAAATAAAAATACGTATATGGAAATTAATTTACCCGGTTCGGCCGACCACTCGATTCGGTGACGGCAGCGGTGGCAGCGGCGGCGGGGAGTGAAATATCTCAATTTAAAACCGACGACTATAATGCGTGGTGTGTGCGTATAGGTTTTTATTGCCGTGCGCAATGTTTCACGGCTTCCTTTACGGAAACTCGCGATAATTTAAAGTGACTTATCTCGCCGTCCGGCTGGGCGTAAGTAATTCTAATTGATTTTCCGACGAGTGACGTCGCCGTCGTGCGGTGCTGCAGATATTACCTCTCACATTATATATATATATATATATATATATTATATACTTAAGATAATAATTATTAATTTGTTACCGTGGTACACGTCTTGCGTTTGTAGCGAAATAGCCGGCGTCTGTCTCCTATCGACCATAAAAGGCGTTCACTTTACGCGAGTGCATCAAAAATGTATTTCAAACATGTGTTGCGTGCTGAAACTAGTGAAACTTCTGGAAAACGTCGAGACGGCTATAATCGCAGGATAGGGTAGATACGACGCAAATGGCGTTTAAAAACTGGTTTTCGCACAACCAAAAACGACGCGTGATATTATGATTTATTCCGTGACTAAGATTTACATAAATTTATATGATTAAAACGAAAATAGACTCGATGAAAACGGCATAATATATCATGTATATGCTTCATATTATAAGGATCTATATTTTATGGTTTGTACAAACTGACTACTAAAAAATAATCCTATGTAACAAAATAATATTACATAGGAACGGTAAAAATGCGCGTTACTTATTTATGTAGATCTTTCCAAGAACGATGTACGATGCACAGGTATCATACACACCTATAACACCAATACATCAAGTATAACTAAATGCATATAATTAAAAAATTATTTATTTTTTAAGCTTTAAAACTTAACCAGTCGATAAATTTTCAGATTAAATTAATAACTATTAATTAGACAGCATAAGTTAAATAATTGATTTGTAACAACTACTAGCTTTTTAACTACATTTAATCTGAAAAATAATACATTCAGATAAAATCGTGTTGTCATAATATATCTATCATTATTAAATATAATTACTATAACTTGTAACTTTTTAATTAATTATTTTTTTGTTTAATCATTTAACTGACACTGTTTATTTACAATCGTTTTAAATACACAAATAAACAAATAAATATCCCTTAATTCAACTACGAAAAAATAATTAATTAATTAATTAAACTAATTAAATTCGACTCCAACTACACGCTTGTGCAATTTCACTTACCCAAACCATTACAGTTAATAGTAAGGATTAAGAAAAAATAATATTATATTGCACAATTTTTGATTATTATTTTAAAAGATGTTAAGTTGCACAATCGTTAAATTTGCAACTCCATATTAACATTAAACTTTTAGAATTGAATATTTTATGAGTATTTTAACTATTAACTATAAAGTTATTGCTTAACATTCATAACGTTGACTTAGTTTAACTAACTCGGGTATTTTTTTTCAGAAACTTGCATATTACCATTGTCTGTACAATACATCAATCCGAAACTAAACCGTTTGTCGCACACGAATATTGTTTTAACTTCACTAAAAATGACGTATTGTATTTCGGGTGAAGTTAAATCAATTAAAGAATGACAATAATACTAACAGACAAAAGAAACGTGTTTTAATCACAAAAATTTACTCGGAAAAAGGTAATTTCGAAACTCTACGCTCTTACAACAATTGCAACAGCCAACGATTTGATAATGAAAACAGGCATTGATTGATAATACAATTAATAGACTAGGATCAAGAATACATTGTAAACGTTTATCGATCAGACGACGGAATCAGTGACAATATTATATCATTGTATTTACGGTTTGTACGATAATTTTCTATCTCGCAACTTGGGTTGGCATTTTTTAAATAAAATGTCTTTTGTTGAAAATAAAACCACGTGCTGCCGGTGCTGGAGATATTATGAACCGTCATTGTTCTTCTCGCGCGATTGAGTCCGCTCCGAGCAGTTTTATGTCCTAAACCTCCACAGTCTACACGCACACCACGCATCAATTAAATATATTATATAAATATAATGTACAATATATATTATTATGCAGTTGACTCTTTTCGTCGGCGGGCTTTTTGTCTTTCATCTTTTGAGTGACTATGTATATTATGATGTACAATGTAGGTACACGGTAGTTATACGACATTAGGTATATAAAATAAAAAATTATAATGCAATGTGCTCGACTAAAAGAAACGTGAGTGGGGTCGAGCGTATGTGCTCTCCTCTTAAAATAATTGTGTGGGACCCCAGCGGAGAGGGTCACCTGGCAAATATCGCCGCCCGAATCGGTTACCCGGACAACGACGACGGTTGTTTCGAGCGGGAAAAAATGTTCAGATAAGCTATATAATAATAATTAAAATATTGCATATTATAATATTATATACGTATTAATAAATTTTTTACATTAATCAACCTATTTCGGCGGAACCAGTTTAAAACAGTGTTATAATCGGCGGTGGGTAACATTTTTGGTATTTTTTTTTTTTATTGTTTTAATAATGAAATTGTTTCGCGGACTACGGTGTGCTGTCGAAATATTTTATATCGAATATCTCTTGGATAACATATGTTATACACTAAAGTTACGTCATAATCGGTAAGTGTTTATTATTTATGACGCAAACATCAGTACTCGCGTGTTTACACGTGAGTTCGTATAATATAATATTTACATAGTTTTTTTTTTGTTTCAAATATTTTTTGTTCACTGTATTAATATTTAGAAATAAACATAAACGTATTTATGCACAATATATTTCGGCGCAGCGTGCGTATATTATACTGTGGCTTGTGCGAAAAACGTAATTTATGGATCGGTTTCCATTTATTTAGGTATTATATACGTGCGAGGTGAAAGACGAAATATGGTTATTTTTTTTTTTTTGTTTAAATGATCAAAAAAATTGTTCGTTTAAGTCATCTGACGTTTTTATCCTCACGAAATAATTGCCAATTTATATTTTATTCTATTCAAAAGTAAATAAATGCCAATTTTTTTTCACGAAAAATAAGTCAATATTAATTAAGACCCACAGAGCCGGTCATTATTCTATACGTGAAATTCGTTAATGTATTAAACTGTATGTGTATATATGTAGGTAAATATACGCTGCAGATAGTATATTGGTCTCTCGTGCATATATATATATATAAGTATAAATAAACTATCTTTTACATTATTTTTACGAATTTGAAATATGACGCATTTTAATGATATTCGCATATTATAATAAGGATGTAGATACACGCCGTCCGGTTTTTAAAACACAGAAATTACCTTTTTTTCCCCTCCACATCGTGTGCACGACAATGGTGTGTACACAACTTCTATACACAGTATTATATATTCAATATAATACACGTTATGTAGCCATGTAGGTATACCTATTACCAACCTATGATACTCATCGTATATAGGATGTACTAAAATATAATTTTAAGTTTTAAATTCAATTATACACGGCAAGTATAATATATACACGTGAATAATAACATAAACGCAATAACATTGCGATACTCATGAAATAATAAAAATTAATGACCCAAGCAGAAGACAGTAAACTAATTATCTTTTTCCGTACAGTTACATCATATATCCGAGCATCGGGTACATATGCGTATGATGTATAATACACTGTCATGATTCGGATTCACTTAAAAATATTATTTAATACTTTGGTATTATTAAAATTATTAATCGATTAGAGTGTTGCAGTTATTATCAAAACATCATTTATCAAAAACTAGAGAGGCAATCACTTGTGGGGTATTTTAAGTCTTACGGTAGGTACCTATAATATTTTATATTAGGTAGGTTATATTATTTACACATCCATATGAAATGCAATTCAAAAAGTCTTCGTGATAACAATAACATCATAGAATATAGGTACCGTGTTTTCATGATGAAGGTACAGAACAAATACTTAATATAAACATTCAACAATATACACGGTGCAAATTTGAAAACACAGGGTATTTGTATAATATAGTTTGTAGATGAAAGTGATCCTAAGGACTGAGTGGTAAAGGACTTTAGACCGGCCAGCTGAAGTCTTGTCAGCTGTTACTGTACGAGCGAGATTTTCGTGTCGGAATTTTATTTTTAAATTAAAAAACAATACATTTTATAGTTTTTCACACGTTTTTAAGTTCCTGTTTATAGTTTATACATAATAAATTGTTGAACAGACCTTCGTCGTTTTAGAATTTCTATAAAAAAAAAAAAAAAATCGTCGCACTGAGAGAAGTCTAAACGATATGGACGAAAATGATTCGCTACTGTATAGATGTGTATACATATAATATAGAAAATATATATATTAATGTACTATATATATATATATATATATATACTCTATTCTATTTAAAAGAGCAATACGTTATGCGTGCAGGACAGTTAAGTTTTCTCGCATTGTGTTCAGCCGAAGAGTTGTTGCGGTTATTGGAACTTTTAAAAAAATAATCGTTTTTCTTTTCCGTGTACCGAATACAATGGCATACTCAGGGGGGAGGATAGGGATTATATCCTCCTCCCCCCCATTGTCTTTTTTGCTAACCTACATTAAACAACTTATTCGTTATAAGAGCTGTTTTGAAGTCATTAGTTAATACTTTTCATTAGTTATTAGCAAAAAGTTATTACTTGTGACAATAAACTTTCACTATACAGAGAATAGTGAGTACAGACTATTATTATATAATATATTCTTACTCTACGATAGTCTGTATACAATTATTTGTAATCGCAGATCACGTACACAGGCTACGGGGTATCAATTATCAATACAATTGTGTGTTATCACCTATCAGTCATCAGCTTACAGCTGCATTAAATGTGGTCCAACCGCCAAATACCGAATGAAATTATGAAAATAAATACAACTGTAATCAAAATTACAAACTAAATCAGATTTAGTAATAATATTACCTATACAAATGTTTTTTTTTTTTATTATTTTAAGATTTATTTCTTTATTATTTTTATATTTATTAATTATTATTATAATGGCTAAACGTGACATATCCACAACTTCACACTTTTTTTTTCCTAAAAAACCTAAAGTTAAATAAGTAATCTAGTTTCTATATATTTTATTTTTAAAAATTGCAATACATTTTTTCAGTTTTATGGTATTATGTTAATTGAACAACTTGGTATTGGTGTGTTATAATTTAAATTCGTTTTAATTATAGAATAATTTACAAATGTACACAACTATAAAAGTTAAAAACGATTTTGGAGAGTTTGAAACATAAACATTTGAGTTTTTAGTATTATCGTGACAATTCATTGAAATGTATTATTACCTTTAACATCCCCTTCCCTCCCCCCCCCACCAAATTGAAAATTCCTGGGCACGCCACTGACCGAATAGAAAACGACGTACTTAGATACACGCATAAAATATAAAACGGGTCACAGTGTCGCGCGTTCAGTAAAATGCAATATTAACGCGCGCGAGTCTTCCGAATTCTTCGCTTACCCTATTACACATAACATATACGTACGCGATACACACACACACACACACGACGTATATACAGTCGCCCCACTGCAGAATTCGGAGAAGAGCCCGTGGGGGATGCTATACGCGAGTGCGTGTTTTTTTTTTTTTTTTATTATTATCATTCAAACGTGAATGTATTCCACGGCAAACAGAATAATAAAAAAGGCGAAAATAAAGAAAAAGGGGTCGAGCGACGAAAAAAATAACCTCTCGACGATGCGGGTAACTACTCATGTATATGTATTGAAAAAATTTGGAATTCCGCCGGGACGGCGTGCACGAAAATTCACTTCGTATGTGCACGTTACAACGGCGGCGAATTTTCAATGTAACTTATGTACAAAAATTGATTTTTATCGGACTATATATACCTATCCGTACAATACTATATATTATACGCTCGTGATATATTTTATAATGATGTTACAAACATATTCGGTAGGTATAATCATTTATTTTTGAAAAGCACCGACTTTCTTATTCAATATTTGCGATTTTAAGTATTATAATATATAATAAAATGTTTTTGAATAGTTTGAAGTATTTATTTCAGTTTTAAACAAGCCGTGGAATAAGATATGGTTAAGATGGTAGGTTTCACGCAAAAGTTGTGGCATGAACTATATAGATACAATAATTACCTAAACTTAATGTTTACAAAAAAAAAAAAAACAACCATTTGTTCAATGCTCAAATTGTTTCAAAAACTATTATGTTTTAGAATAATACGAAATTAAAACTATCGTTGCAATTGACATTTTAAAAATAGTATAACATTAGTAAAAATCTCCAAGACAGTTGCATTGCGATATTTTCGAAGAACGATAAAGATCGTCGTACTTTATTAATTTAATTTTCGGATATTGTTAGCACTGGTTATCTACTAGGCGGGCTTTTTTTTGTGAATACGACATTTTATGACGAGTCAACATATTATAATGTTTGTTTTACACGAATAGGTACGTCTACCTTACTTAATGATTGAAACCAAGTTAATTAGCGTGTATTCCCAATATTATGAAGAATGTCAATTTGTACAGACTTAAAATTATGTAAAAAAAAAAAAATTATTTCCAAAAACGTTGATATTCTTCTAGAAAATTAGTGTTAATACTATTAAAAAAAAAAAATGATAATTTTGTATATTTATATCATATTTGTTATAATATGTTATTAACCTTGTTGAATCTCCGGTAGTGCAGTGGTTCTTTTCCAGGGGCGGATTTAAGGCACAGCGAACTATGCGGAGGCATAGGGCGGCAACGTTTTGTTGAATATTGGTTTTATTAATATCGCTTTATAGAAACTGTTAGATATGGCGTTATCGGTACAGGTTCACCGCGTAATAAGCGCCTTCAATTTAATCACTCATTGGTTGGACAAAGAGTGGCGCGTATGAAGCGTATGAAACATTTTGTAAGCCATTTGATTTTCTTGGTGACGGGAAATCGTTAAACACGCCGCTGTTCTCATCCATAATGTGTCGTTACATCCGAAAACTGCTTATGCCGGACGATAGGAAGTGTCGGGGGTCTATGGCGATGGCGGGGTCGGTGATGGTGAGGGGTCGTCGTGGAACAACCGACCAGACGAGATGAGCTGCTGCGGCAATGAACGGAGAACGGAGAAAGCAATTCTATAAAACGTTCTGGTTTTTCAACTGACATGTATTTACTATATGTAAAATATATATCAATGTGTGCATGCGTGTGTGAGCGTGCGAGTCCCGCGGGGGTCGACGCTTCGGTCTTGTCTGCCCACGTTTTTTTTTTGTTTTTTTTTGTTTTTTTTGCTCTCGCTTTAAGTCGCTTTATATTTATTGGTATTGTTGTTTGTTTTATTTTATAATCATCATCATTATTATTATTATTATTTTTTTTTTCATAGTTCGACGCGTACCGGTATTATACATATAATATAATCGTATACGATACCGTCATCGTCATTTATAGCAGTGCCGGTGTCGTGTTTATTTCAATTTGTAATTCTCTTTTACACGGTTTTCGTGTGTGGGATTGCGTATGACGTGTGATCCTAAAATCCACAAGGCCACTTAGGACGCGACGCGCGCAACACGGCCCGTGACGGGTCCAACGCGTTTTCGTCGCGTTTCCCAACGGAATAAAAAACTTCATGAAACCAATAAATAAAGGGCCGAAAGCCAACGCTACTCGTCGGAGGATGCACGCGCATATATTATTGTCGCGACTCGCGGATATAATACGCTTTGTATTACTATGTTTTTCGTCGCCCCGGCATCGGTTTTACCGAATTCGCGGACGTTCGAAACTTTTCCGCGGTATACAGCAATGTTGGCATTTCTACAATGGCGTTCGTCCGCTTAGAAAAAAAAAACACGATTTTCGGCGGTTTATTCAGAGCCGCAGTTCCCGTCAGGGGGTAGAGACACTCGCAATATAATGTAGTATACCATACGTACTATTAATAATATTATTATGTTATACCTACTACGACGCGCGGTGTTCGAACCGCACGCGGGAAAAAAAGACTTTGGTATGATAATGATATAATATTATGCCATATTTATTACACACGCTCGAAGAACAACGTCCCTTGCGTAGTTGTGCGTACGTCAAACGGCCGCCGTGCGTTATGGGAAAATATCACGATCTTAAATATAAACTCTGAACGGTTTGTTTGTTTGTTTTTTTTTTTTTTTTTAATTCGTTTTTGTTTTTTCCACCTTCGCGGGTATATTTTGCATAACATAGTAATATATTAATATGCGTCTAGGTAATGATATTATTATATACGAACACTGCAATTTTATAAAGCACTAAATCCTCGATTTCTTTAGTGTGGACGGGACGAAAAATGTTAAGTATAATATATAAGTATTCTACGTTATTTACGGCGTGTACGTGTAACTGTGACAAACGGTCCGCTGTCACGATCGTCAAGAAAAAAAAAATCTAAGAAGTGACAAAACGTTTATAAACGCTTCGCCGTTATCTTTCTTATTTGTTATATTTTACGTAATAGAATTGACATACAATTTACTCTGATCGTTTAAAACGGTTGCAGTACATAATATTATTATAATAATTGTGGACGAATCGAAAATGAAATGTTACAGGAGCAGCGCAGTGCAAACGAACACAATATTACAAAGTTTAAAATATGGTACGATATAAGTTTTATATGTAGAACTGTCGTATAATAAGAAAAACGAAATATACATCACACGAATTTACACTCTTAGGAAGTCGGAGATTGTTTAGCAATAATTAAAAACATATTATCGTAACTATGCTCAGAAAGCATATTTTAATACTACGAGGAAAATAACGTTTTGGATGAGTTTTTTTTGCTCTTCTTATAAATACCAAAGTGTTTGTTTGCACGCGAATAGTATTTGTCAAATAGTATAACGCGTTTGCATGTGGAGTATTGGCATTTCGCGAGCACAAAGAGATGGCATAGAAAATTTGAATACGACTATACGAAGATATTGAAATTCCTGCCCCGTCCCGTCACATCATCGTTCTCGTTTTTTTTTTTGCTCGATTATTATCATTATTATTCGTTTTTAATCGAATTTACCCGCACTGAAAACTTTTATGAGCGATTATTTTCCATTTTGATCACGATAATAAATCGATCGGCAATTTATTTTCCCGGTTTAAACGCCACCATTGTCGACTGTTGAGTGAGCGTGTGTACTCTCTTATAAAATATTTTAATATGATAAATGCACGCAAAACCACACACAACATATTATTTTCTTTTTACCGTATCGGACCATATTTTAAACATATTCACGAAGCCGAGGGCGGCGATCTCACGAGACTAGGTTTTTTGTAACACATATCGCCGTGTGGCTCATCCAGCTCGTACGTGAAATTAATTTGCATAATTTACGCATTTTTACCGTGTCGTAATGTATTCACGAGCGCTTCCGTTTATGCGAGTATTAATATTTGCCGTAGGTACCTACACCGGATTAATCTTTCACGTCATATTATAGTCGTCGTCGTCATCGCGTATATGTTCTGCAGACGGATCGTTTAAACCAACCGAGAAAAAAAAATCCAAAATAATTCGTTATGAAAAAAGTTTTTATGTATAGTGCACGCGCATATAGTTCTTGATACAATAATATATAGGTTAATATTATACTTTATATTAAATATAAACGCGCGCGTCGCATTAAATTGTATATTATACGATGTGTGTGGTGTAGGTATCCCCATCCTAGTGTATAAGTAGGGATATTCCCTAAAACTTTATCCCTACCTACATTTTTTCAATAGATAAATGATGATGAAAATCTTAAACTGCTAATACGTATTATACAAAATTATCTTCAAATTTAGGGTTTTTAGAGAAAAAAAAATAATGCAAGTAGGTATTATAATCAAAACATTTAGTCACATAAAGATATTGATTACAAATTGTTTTTGTTTTAAAACTTCAATTCAGAGTAATAGGGTAGTTAGCGTCTCGCTAAAATAAAATTGTATAAATTAAATACTATAAAAGCAAAATTATTTAACGCGTCTACAATAAAATTCTTAACAAAATATTTTTCTCAATATATTTTTATCTAAAGATAATAATTGTTATATTATACAGAATGGCTATTGAAATCGGTAGAAGAGATTCGGCGAGAAAGAAAAAAACAATAATATCATATAGATCCATTGCAATGCCCTCTCCAATTTAAAAATTAAAACTTTTAACGAAGTCAAATGTTTGTACGCAAAACTTTATTGAGTTATGAATAAAATGGATATAGGGGCAATGAAACGGTAGCCCCACACTTAGTTTTTAGTATAGTGTATGAAATATAGGACTTTGTGCACATTGATGCACAAACGTGTTTGGCGCGGTCAAAAATTTATATTTTGAAAACGAGTAGGTAGGTGGCGTTTAAATAGACCTATCTTACAATATTATCGTTTTGTAAAATTCTCACCGAATCCCTTCCACCGATTTCAATAGTTATTCCGCGGCTGACGATATTATCATTAGATAAAAATCTTGCAAGCCACATATTTTTAACATGATATAATTGTTATGTAAAACATAACATATTTGAATTCGGTTATGCACTATTGTGTAGCGTATATTTTGCGGTATGGATAGACGCGACGTCAATGTTATAATAAAATCGTATGCTACAACATAAAACGTACGAGTATGCAACTGCGTGTAATATTATAATTATTATACATCTATGCACAGACTACAGGAGATTATATCGTTGGCCATCGCCAATTATCGTGCTGGTACAGTGATATTTCATATTATTTTGTTTGCGTACACAACAGCAGCAGCAGCAGCAGCAGCCGGACAGTGCAGCAGGACAATGTTCTGCGTGTATCGTATAATAATATCATATAATTTAGTGTCAGGCCGACGGAGTTATCGGCATAAATGTTATTGTAAACGGATTTATAATAATGCATAATAAACATTATAATATTTTATTATTGTTGTTATTATAATAATATAATGTGTGCCGCTGCATTATATTATAATATGGTGACGTAAAACGCCGGCGATGCCAACCCCGGTGGTCACACCGTGTTTAAATTATTGCAGGTCAACACTATTAATAGTGATTACTGATTATTATTCGGTCTGTGTTTATAAATTTATATATACGCAGTCTGCCTAATGCATTTCCCTATCGATGACCGCAACAAGCGATAATAGCATTCCGTTACGTGCGCAAAATGTGTATTCAAATTTATTATCCGAATTTCAAAAACTCGCGCTACTAATGTCTGATCATCGACGTAAAAAAAAAAAAATGAAGAAAATCGAAAATCAATATCGAATTCCGTCGTAATCGTCTCGATTATATTATACAAGCTTTAGCCCTCGACCGCGCATTTAATGTTTTATTTTTTTCTTTTTTTTTTTTTTTAGACGATGGATATTGTTTACGTCCATTTAACCGCCCGTCCGAACCGTTAATTTTAATTTAATTTATTTTTTCCATTTACGATTTGGAGCTTTTTTTTTTTTTTTTTGCTCGCTATTACAGCTTTGTATTATATACGCTATTCATATAGGTAATATGAGTTAATCGTGTACCTTAATTATAAAAATCGTATACATTTTGGGTTTCACCGAGTAAATTTATGATAATAGCGGGCCTTCTCGACGGTGTATACATTTTATAACCGTATTTCGAACTATATTATAATAGTATTGTGTACCACACGGCACGTATACGCTAGTCGACTCTCCACTTCCTCTCGCCCATCATCAAATCTGTCATGGTTTTGGTATCGTCGATTATTATTAAACATAGCGTTCATTATCACGCGTAACCACAAAAATATGGAAAAACTATGTATATAAACTGTAGCGCACACACACACACACACACACACGAATATAGGCACCTACATAATTTCAAATTAACTACGTCCGTATAGTAATATAGTATGCGCGTATAAAGGTACGTTTCGAAAAATACATAAGTGCTTGACAAGAATCGCTTATACCCGCGATGGGGGGTTTATTATGTTGTGTAATTATTTTTATTGTTTACGGAGGAGCGACTACGCGTGTGCGCGGATAAAAAAATACATATTAAATATTTTTGTAGACATATTGTGACGGGGTGCAGGAGAAGAACGATTTACCCGTACCACCGTGGTAGATATATACCGGTCGTATAATATAAACACACACACACATATTATATTATATACTATATACTCGTAATTTACTCATGTTTAAACGCATTAAACGCGAGTTGAACATTTAAAATTATACGAACACGAGTTGAATTTTTTCTTTTTACTTAAATAATACGCGGGAACCCGGGAGACGTTCATCCGGCGATTCAAGTTTTATAATAATAAAAATTAATATGTAGGTATATTATGGTCCGTATACTAGGGAATCAAAGGTTACCTTCAATATTATGATTTTCTTAAAAATCAATACGAAAACTTCGTAAATATTAGTATACGTCATCATTTCACTGTAGAAAATCGATCGTATTTTTGATATAAACCATAAAGTACACGTTTCGTCGACAAAACGATATAATTTCATCGTTGATGTACGCTTAGTGAATATATTTTTACAGGAGAGAACGCGTTTGCTGTCAATGAGTAAAGAGTCAAACTGAATATGGTGTAGCAGAATGTCGATACTACTTTGGAATTATTCGAAGCTTTTGCCGGAGTCGTCTGTTCGGGACTACGGACATATTAAGGTTTTGTGAAACGAATTGCTGTACACGGTGTATACGCTATATATATGTATACCTAGTTACCGCACCACCCCCTCCTAATTTGAGTATTTTGTAAAAACGAGATTATAAAAAACAATTATTTGTTTATATCGTGAGATATATGACAGTAGGAAATAATTTATTTAAGACAACGATACGATATGATATTTCAGAAACGTCGTCACGGCACTCTGGTTTCCGGAACGATTTTTCAAACGCGTCTGCCAGGGAATAATATTATATGCCGTCGGTGAAAAAGTTCTACGAGCGTCGTACGTTCAATTTTAAAACAAGCACGTGCAATTTATCCTACGGTCAAACTCGGGGCGCGAGGAATATAATACGAGTCGTTAACGATATTATAGTTATTGTTTCGCCGCGGCCCCGGCCAGGACAGTGTTGAAAAGGGCTATTTCAGAAACGCGTTCCACCACTCGTAAGTCCCGTACCAGTTCAAGTTTTAATAACGTTACTTATATTATATACGTATCCGCGGGCTTGTGTGTGTGTGTGTGTGTTTGGAACTTCTCGCGGACGGACGCGCCGGGTGTGCCGGAAAATTCTCGAACGATATAATAAGGTCCGCGCGTCTTCGGTTCGCCCGGTTATAATGACTACGTTTCTCGGTCGAAGTTTTCCGGTGCGCGTGCAGAAAAATAATAATGACTGCGGCCGGACGAAAACTGAGAATGGGCCGCCGCAAGTGGGCTTACGTGACGATTTTATTTCATTTTTCTTTCATTTTTTCTATTATAGGTTTAAGGACCTGTTACCTGTGCACACACACACATACATATATATATATATAAATTATAAGTACGTGTTTAAGTGTAATAGTGGTACACTCAACTCGGCCGACGAGACTTTGAAATTAGCGTTTTTATTTTATTCGACAGTTGAACCGGATTAGCATAATGAATACATTCTACGTTTATATTATGAGGCACTCAAAACACCCGAAATGTCGCGGTCCCGCGATTTATTATACAATATTATAATATTATGTAGACACTTGACACGTTTGTTTTTTCCATTCATGTTTTAAACCAATCGAGAATATAACAACATTCCGAAATTCGTTGAAAATGAAGTTCACAGAATTATGTATTGAAAAAAAATATGACCTTTTTTAACCTGCGGAATAAGCTTTCGAGTGGCGTATAGGTTTTTTTTTTTTATTAGGTTTTATAATAAAACTTGAAGGACTTAGCTAGTTTAAAATGTATTTATATTTTACATACATAATATACACACATTTTGTGTCATTAAAAAACAATACGGACGCGTGTAAAATTAAATGTTTTTGTCAGTCATGTCCTATGATCAGGATTTTACAGTTTTTTTTTTTTTTTTTGGTAGTGCGCTATCACTAACACTACTTTTTCACTGAATCTTTTTAATTTTCTTACCTAATACAGTTATTTAATAATTTTTCAATTTTTATTCGTGCTCATTGCTTATTACTATTTTCCTGTGTTTTCAGACAACAGGCTTGTTCCGTGCATCTCATCATTTTCATATATCGTGTATGTTATGTATTTTTCGTAAAAAATTAAAACATGTATCATTGACCATTGGTAGTTAGGACTGACGACATAATATGGTCACTGAACGGGATGTGACTAGTGTAGGGTTACAAACAATTGTTAGTTGCTCGACATTTTTTTTTTTTAGGTTGATGACTGTCGCGTGATTAATAACATCAAAATCTTATGATAAAATATTTGTCATTTGTGATACAGGATTAAGGTTGAAGTTTGCGACAACTGACAATTTTATAGCATGCAATAGTATTTCGCTACTGTAGTCGTCAATCGGTACAATTAATAAATTAGCGCACTACCAGGGGGTGGCTATAAGGCATTAAAAATGAAGCATTTAGATGGACTTCTTGCAGTGTGACCAGATAAGAGAAATAAAAATTCTCAAAATATAATGTTTGCTTAATTAGAATTTGAATGAAATGATAAACCATTACATTCGAAAAAACGATT
>JACXSJ010003404.1:0-24681 GCA_014851325.1 Pentalonia nigronervosa | reverse complement strand
AAGAAAAGAGTGTTGATGATTACATGCTTTCTAAAATTAAAAAAGAAGCCAATGTGTGGAGGAAAGTTTTGCATCGATTACTAAATGTAACACTAACATTAGCAACGTGTAATTTACCATTTAGAGGTCACAAAGAAAGAATATATGAAGGTAAAGCAGAAGAAGGCAATTTTTTATCTATTGTACAATTATTGGCAACATATGACCCTATACTTAGTGATTTATTAAATCAACCGTCAGGTTCAGTGAGATACCTTAGTCCGACAATTCAAAACGAATTAATCCAACTTGTTTCAAAACAAGTCGAAACAGATATTTTTAATGAAATAAGAAATGCACATTTCTTTTCTATAATCTTGGATTTGACTCAAGATGTAACAAAACATGATCAATTAAGTTTAGTTTTTCGTTACGTACTTATAAAAAAAAAATGAGAATAAAATATCTGAAATAAATATTAATGAAGTGTTTACTGGGTTTTACTGTATAAATGATCATACTGCTTTTGGATTAGAAAATTTTATTTTAAATCTTTTAGAAAAAAAAATATAAATTTATCTAAGTGCAGGGGTCAAGGTTACGACAGTGCTAACGTAATGAGTGGTATATACAACGGATTACAGTCCAGAATTATAAAAAAAGAACCTACTGCACTTTTTGTACATTGCGCCTCCCACAATTTAAATTTAGTTTTAAACG
The DNA here is from genome assembly GCA_014851325.1 of Pentalonia nigronervosa. Classification (NCBI taxonomy): domain Eukaryota; kingdom Metazoa; phylum Arthropoda; class Insecta; order Hemiptera; family Aphididae; genus Pentalonia; species Pentalonia nigronervosa. The sequence continues at coordinate 23,982 of JACXSJ010003404.1, read as the reverse complement.
ATACAGTAAGGCACATTCCTGAAGCATCAAGATGTTTCGATATTGTCATAATATTATCTATTCAAATAAGCCGTTTAAACTGTTAAGATAATTTAATGTAAAGTTTAAAACTTCAAGTGAATGTTTTGATTGGTTATATAAGCTCTTTTCCCAATCCATCAAATATTAATTTTGCCTCCGAAATCTCTCACAATTGTTTTTTTGTCTACTTCACCAACGATTATCGTAAACAATCATAGTATGGTCCCACCCGAATGCTGGAAAGTCCATCAATACATGTAATTTTTTACATTATTACACATACATCACCGAGTGCTAAACAACACTGGCATTAATACAATTACTCCGATCAATTTCCAAAAATCTGGTTTTTCGACAAAAAACTATCTGATTTTATTAATTTTAGCTGAATATACGCATATAGAATGCGGAAATTCTCCACTATTTGACGACTCAGATTATTGCACATTTCTTACTGATGCGCTTACTTGTTATTTATGTAAAGGTATAATTATTATACGTCGGTGGATATTAAAACCACTACAATACAAAATACAACAAATTTAGAAGAGCGAAATTGCAACACAATCTATATTCAAAAACCAATTATTCTGATCAAAGAAATCTAACGAACATTATTCCAAACGATACATAAGCAAAGAACAATCCACTCTTCTCGCATCAAAACATATTACGTAGAAAATTAAAAACTTAAACTTTCAGAAGAACGCTTGCCAGATAATAACGACTCATTGAAAGTATGCCTACTCTTAATTTTTCAAAAATAAACCAAAAAAACATACTAATTCTTGTTCTAAATGATACACTTGTTCAAGTTCTTTGATTCATTATCTTTGAAATATCCCATTTCTCCCACGAAAATATTATCTTTTCCTCCCAAATCCCATGCAATTTTATATCCACGATGGTATCTAAAAAACACTCCTGGTCTATCTTATCTTCAAGTATAGATGATAAACTTTATTAAGGTCTTAAATCATAAAAAAATTTTCTCAGTTAATATCAATTTACCAATCATGTATATTCAATTTCAATACCTTTTAAAAAACTTTACAAATAGGTCATTTTAAACATGCATACATTGTTCGAAGAAAATTCTATATAAATCCATCCTCTATTCCTCTAACGGACTTAATGGATGAAATAGTCCAATAGTCATAAAAAACTGTACTTGTTTCACAGTCTTCTAGGTAAAAATGTTTAGAATGATTCTGTAAAACTAATATTTGGCCAACTTAATTTTTTTTTTTTTAACTGATGCAATGCTATAAATGGTGTTATGTGACTTTTGCACGAACATCAAAAACTCATCTTATTTCAGTTACAAACAAGACTGATGCAATTTTAATACACATAACTTAATACTTATTGTTATAAGACCTAAAATGAACGAAATTCAATAAGAAATCTTAACAAAACACTTAAGACATTATTATATGGTATCATCATCATAATAACATCATATTATGACGAACATAAACAATATTTTTTTCGAGAATTGTTTTTATTTGTTTCTGATAAGTTCTTATCAAGAACTCCAAGTTTAAAGGGAAACCGACATATTAAAATTAGAAGTATTTCAAAAGACCTTTTATAGTATATGAAACAAAATGATAAAATTGATATTTTCTTATCATAAATTGTTGACTTGCTATTTTGTAAAACAACTTTTTTTTGTGTAAAGTATACTCAAAATAGATATTTAATATCATTTAAATCATATATCAAGTCTGAAATTGATGATGTCAAACAATTAATCGTATATAATATGTTTATGTATGTTTACTTGTCGCGAATCACGGTACAGGATATTTTACTATTAAATAAAATATATATCTAACTAGATACCTCCGTTCTGGAGTCTTAGTATTACATCAAACCATATCAGAGTAGTCATGATAGCTAATTACACGGCGTGCAAGCGTACCAATGCGCATTAAATCGATTTTGTCGTATTCGCATACCAGGAAAATTAAATTGGTAAAAATTATGATCCTATGAAACGACGACTGCATTCTTCGCTCAATAGGTTAACCGCTATTATCGTTTACAGTTGAGTGTGGTCAAATATTGTATCACGTAGAATGATAACGTATTATATTATTGAGGCTGCTTCCGAAAAACCCATCAACCAGAATCATAATACGTTACTGCGGGGAGTTTTATGCTTAGAATGTGCGGTATTAATTGAATTACTTTTGCCCACAATTATTTTCCAGATGGCAATACATACATATAAAAACTACAATAAAATGTATAGAGCTGTATATTAGCTCATATGTCCTGTGATTTGCCACGAAGACTGAGCACCGCACTTAATTCCACCGCACTCTAAATCTATCTTCCCTCTACTTCCTGCAAAGATTTCGTATTTCACATCGATTTGCAATTTTTTTTATGATGCATATTAATATCTATGTTATGTAAACACAAGTGTAGGTTTAGTTTTTGAGAAGTTGCAAAATACAATAGCATAGTAGATTTTAGATAACTATAATGGCTAATAAAACTCAAAATATTTGGATTGTGATTCGAACTTTATGTTCATAATATACTCGTTATGGAGAGATATTTTTAAATGAGTAAATTGAATATTTTATACGTGTTTTATTATTTTTCATCATTTATATATTGTTCCTCTAACGCCATATTATTATTTAAAGTCAGTCAACGACGGTGTACTTACATATCAAACAAGATTTGCAGATAACTCATATTACTGTTTAATAGATATTAAGTAATGATTCACTCAGATTTGCATGAAAACAGAACTACAGCAATCAAATATTGCGATGTTTTACAGCTATTTTACTCGATAAAAACTAAAAAAAAAACAAAAAACAAAATCATTATGTGCATATTAAACATTTGACTATTTGAACCTCACCGATTCCAGCAAGACGGGTGCTGTGGTATTATTAATTACCTAAGTAGATTTAAAAGGGATAACATGTTAACAATCGTACCTATGCTATTCAATTATATCGGAAATTCGCCGTGTTATTTTTAGGCCTCCGATGCCGGCTTTTTATTAATGAGTAAACTATTGGCAACCTTATTCACATATTGTTTTGGCGTTCCAAGATCTTGTGAATGTATAGGAGTGTAAATGGTTAGGTATTTATTTTATTTTATTTTTATGGTTTTATTTAATTATTAATTAGTTATTAGTGTGAGAGAACTCTCTACTACCCGTATATGAACGATGCGAACGCACTCGCAAGTTCACGTCAAACATAACAAATTATTAATTGCCTATTTCGACAGATGTAAATGACTTCACAAGAATATGAATAATTCATTGTCAATTGAATATTGAATATTTTCAGATAATTTTTTGTTTTATTTTAAATAATGATATAAAATAATTTGTAAAAAAAGCTTAAAATTGTATTTTTTTAAGATTTATTTGAAAATTTGAGATTAAAATATTATAAAACTAAGAACGACGCGGGCTGTAGAATATTTCTTTCTGTCAGTTAAAAAAAAATCAAATTTGATTGATTCTACGAATCAGGATTATTATTCCTGTGAAGTGTGTTATTGAAGACAAAATGGCATTAGCACCGGGCGCCTTAATTAGGAACACGATAAAATCATAATTATTATTTATAATATACGACTTGTTATAAAAACACACACACAAAACATTGGCCGTCTCTCGACGTTCTCGAACATATTATATACAAATACGTACCTGCAGCATATAATATTAATATAAAGATATTATTATTATTATTATTATAATGTGTACGAGTTTTTCGGTCATTGACTGGTCCGTACCCCCGGCGTGGTCTCCGTACGCGATTCGTGTATAAGTACATGTGGTATAATAATATAATAATAAATAATAATAATAATAATAATATATAGGTATAGGTGTACACCTGTGTACTATTATTAATATGCACATTGCGCTTATTAACACGTGTCCGGCAGTTTTTTGGCGAATGACGCACGACGGTGGCTGCTATTATATAATAATAATAATATAATATATTATACAAAATAATATTACAATGGGTTTAGACCAGAAAAGTGGCTGAAAAAATAATCGCAAATTAATAATATTAATTATTAAGAGGATGTCGTAGCACTATTTGTTTCTTTTCTCTGACGCACGTGCAATATACCGAATTTACGTTTAGCAAAACTAACCATTCTAATCATATTTGTTGTTACCTTTAGTATTTTAGAATTCACCAAGTTCAGAATATTGTCGTTACGTTGGCTATTTTCACGTAAGTTTTGAACGCGTAAATTATTATAATTTAAAAATGCTCATAAATTGCATAAAAATAAGTATCGTAAAAAAGTTAACGTTACGACACATGTTCTTCACTTAAAGTTTGGTAATAAGTGAAATTACTATAATATTAAAAGTATCAATACATGGTTGGTTATGCTAAAAGTAAATTTACTTTGTTGCACAAGAGTCAGAGAGAGAAATCTTAAACTCGGATTTTGTACCAAGCAAAATATGCTTTTTCGGCGCGAATGTGATATAAAGGTTATTTATATACACATATATTCGTTTCATTTAATTCCGAGCAAAATGTTATATATTATGCTTTTATTCTTATCCCCTAAATATTCTTTTTTGTTAATTTTTGAATAATTTTAATGAAAATCTATTAATATGTATACAAGATATCCTGACTGCAAATTATCAACGTATAGCCATAATTATGATAACAAGAGATTTGAAATTTCCACGGTCATTCGTAAAGGTGTAAAGCTGCAATAAGAAAGGATTTTCCAAATTTTTCATTTTAAAGATGGGCCCATACAGGGATTTTATTTCGTAAATGGAAATTGTATAATATATATATATATATATATATATATATATATATATATATATATATATATGATTGTTATTGGTTAAAGTAAATAAAATAACTGTAAAAAAAAAATCAATATATTCTTCGCTCTGCTCAAAATTTAAAATTAAATTAATAAACAGCCTCAGGTAGTAACAGTATTTATAATAGCTGTGCTTAAAGTAGTTTTACTCGCATTCTGGCATTCATAATTTGCAGAAAATGAATATTTTCAAAAATAATTGATTATACCTGTTATATAATATGTGTATCATAGTTAACAAATACTAAGTTCAATAAATATACTATAAATTATAATCAATAATTTATGAAAATGTTAATTTGCCGCAATTTATAAATGTGAGTCATACTTAATTAAAAATTTAAAAAACTAATATTGGTTCAAACACTATTAATACATTTAAGGATAATGTGATAGTTTTATTTAATTTAATAAAACATACAAATTAGAAACAGTGATATTGTTGACAGCTATAGTGTCATTATGTCATATAATATTTCTAAAATAATCGCATTAGGTATATTAGCTAGGTTATACTTGCCATATTATAACCAAATATTTATGTTCGTGATTCGTCGTTGGAATCATTTCGTTTTTTATTGAGGTAATATAATTATTAATAGCTGATAAAATAATTCTTTTGAATAATATTATGTTTTAATGTGCATCAAACTTATAATAGATAATATTATGCTCTAGCGGCGTATTCATGAAAAAATCCCTTGTTCAGTGATTAAGTATTGTGGGTCAATAATATATATTATATGATGTCTTTTTGTCAATTTATTTAAAAACAACATGTTTGGCAAAACTATGAACCAAAATTAAGTATAGAGAATTCAACTAAAGAAAATAATCAGATACATATGAGTATTAGTAATAATAATATCAGAGAAGGAAAGGGAGTTCCGGACCAGGGAACTAGAGTAAACTTTCCTATACGTATCATCAAACATAAAACGATATCATATCCGAGGTATCTTGTCGGTATTTTTTCGATACTTTAATAATTTTAGAACAAATCGTTGATACGTTTCAACAATTTAAAAATGCACTATTATTATAGCGACTAATTTTTAAATAAAAAAAAGGTTGGCAAGTGGTACATCTCTGCTGTACAATAGATGTTGAGTGGATCACTTTTGTGAATATGTTAAATTTGAATTCAATGATATAAATTATTGTATACGAAAAACGATTCTGACGGTCTGTCAACTTATATAACTAAGTGTATTCTATGATATTATTGCTATTAAAATAATTCATTTTACTATTAATAATATACCAAGTTGAATTAATTTTTACAGAAAAGATTACATTTTAAAATGCCATTGAATGTGTAAAAAATCATAATATACTTTAATAATTTCAAGCAACCACAAAAAAAGTTTTTAAATTACAATGAAATAATTAACATTGTCATTCTTCATTTAAATATCTAATTTCGTCCAAATTTGAATTTAAAATGTCTATAAAAAATTATTTTTTTATTATATTTCTTTGATTTTTTTGGTTACACTATTGAATACTTTCGAAAAATCTTGTTTTAAATGTTCAAACTTTAGCTATAAAAACTGATCATTTTATACATTTTTAACTAAATAAATTTATAACTTAATTTGAAAAACACGTGTGTTGTAACCGACCGATACACACACGTGTTACCATAAGTCTCTTACCGCATTTTTAGCTTCCAATAGTAGTAACTAGAATGTCACCGCAATCAAAGAGATATGTTGTTTAATTACGGCCCTCACAACCATAGTAGGCAATAACATCCGCGCGTATCCCCCCTCCATCATGATGGATGACCCTGATTTCAACCCATCTCACACTGCATCTAATACCCCACAACCAAACACGCATAAAACCTTCGTAAAAACTACGGCAAATGTGTCTTTCCCAAAAAAAAGACCAAGCAATAATATTCAACACGATTCAAGATATTCCACAAATAGAATATATTAAAGCATTCAGTCAACTAACATCCCCAAATAATATAAAATTTGCATCATTCATTTCGAACAACAGGTTCTGTAAAAAAATCGTCAAGCAAATCATTACAAAACAACTTTACATTATAATAAATAACATAGAAATATCGTATCGCCGTCTTAGCAACCCAGCCAAATGTATAATAATATCCAATGTTCAGCAGATTATACCATAAGACATAATCGCAAAAGCAATTAATCTTTCATTTAAAATGTTATCCACAATTACATTCATGAAAACCGGATTCTCTAATGACGAGTTCGAACATATAGAAAGCTTTAGGCGTCAAATGCATCTACACCCTGAGCACAGTGACGAAATTCCGAACTCTATCTTATTACAATTCGATAAAACTCAATATTGTATAATCGTGCATTAAGAGCAAACTCACAAGACTATCTAATTTACTTCTCGGTATGACTCTCTATGCCGACTCTCCCGACTCTCCCTCAACACAACAATAATAATTTACAATTATTGTAAATATTGTATTTAAAATAAAGTATCCTATAACAAAGAACTTAAATATAATACAATTGAATATAAATAGTCTTATTTAAAAACGTCATGATGTACAATAAATAGTCCAAAAATATTCAACCATGTGTATTAGCCTCCAAGAAACAAATCTAAAAAACAATAACATTCCTAAAACTAAAAACTACACAATCTTTTACATCAATCGTCTAAACTGTAATCGTGCTAGCGGCGGAGTCGCTTCCCTAATACACAATGACTACCCCAGCGAAAAAATTCCAATCTATTTCGATCTAAATGCTATTGCGGTTTAGATAATACTGGAATCAAAAATCTCGATATGCAATATATACATTCCAAACCAAACATCTTTTAATACCTCTGATATAGACAACATAATCAAACAACTCCCCAAACCATTTATTTTACTTAGAGACTTTAATAGCCACATTGAGAGTCAGAAATAACAAATGCTCGAGAAAAATTAATGGAAATAATTCTAGATAATAATATTATACTACTATTCATCAACGGCGAACCAACTAAACTTAATCTATCAAATGGTCATTTTTCTATAATTGACTTGTTCTTCTTAAATGTGTCGCTAGCTCAGAGAATATCCTGGTCAGTTCTGCGTGAGATATATTACAGTGCTTACTTACCTATTCTAATGACACTGCTAACCACCAAAACACTACCACCCTCTTCCACACACAGATAATTAACCTAACCCAGACTGGGTTGTTTCTACTCTAGTTGACACATTTATCCTCGAAAAAAATAATATTTTTGATTCCTGTCAGAACGATTTCTGGAGACATATAAGTATTACTAATGTATTACTTGACATCCAAGAAGAAATACATTCAACTCTCGAAGCAAAAAAATGATGGGCCTCATAGCCCTCGACATACCAAAAGAGTTATGATACTACATGACGTCCTTGTATTCTAAAAATATTGTCAAATATTATCTATAATGGTAATTTATTTAACTTTATAAAGAATTTCCTTACCGATAGAACCTTCCAAATGAAATGCAACGACAAAATGTCAAAAATATATGTTCAAAATAACGGCGTACCTTAAGAATCTACACCATTGGTCTCGTTATTTATATTAGCGATTAATGATACACCAAAAGTTATACAATCTCCTGTTACGTGCAAACTATTTGCCGACGACTTCAATATTTTTTGTAAAGGCATCAATCCAAATAGAACTATAAACTATCTGCAGGATGCAATACCAACACTACAAGCCTAGACACTTGTCTCAGATATCTCTTTTTCAGTTGAAAAATCTCAATGCACTTTTTTCACTAATAAAAGAAATATCGGTAACACCATCATAACAATGAACAATATTCCTATACTAATTAAAAATTCCAAAAAAATATTATATATTATACTCTTTGATTCAAGAAACACGTGGATACCACATCTCAAAACTATCTGAAAGGACTCGCTTATAAAAATGAATATCCTAAAATATCTTGCTCACAAATTGTGATGATGTTACTCCTTTAGTTTATTACAAATATATATTAAACACCCATTTTATCTAAGCTCGAATATAATTCATAACTATTTATAAAAACTACGGCATCAGCATTTAAAATGATTGTACCGTAAACAACTTAAGGTTAAGACTTGTCATCGAAGCCTTTCGCTCCAGTCCGATTCCCAACGTGCTTAATACAGCCGGAATAACCCATCTCGATATCAGGAGAGTTCATAGCTTCATACTACTTGCAACCAGGCGCGTCCAAAACAACCTCAAGGTAATGAAACAAATCAAAGACACCCTAAAAGATATTCCATTCTTACATCTGGACGTTATGAAAAACGAAACCATACAGACTCTTAGGCTCCTTAGTTATTAAATAACCATATCAGCAGAAAATTAAACAATTTTTTAAAGAATGACACCATACCCATAATTTGCAACCAACATTTATATTTAATCCTCTCCGATTTTCATGATTATACCAAAATATACACTGACGGCTCCAAAATGGAAAATGGGGTCGGAGCAGGTATAGCATTTCAAGATCATGTTTCCATGCTGAGACTACCTAATTTTTGCTCTATATACTCAGCTAAGGCAGTGGCAATTTCATTTGTCTTGGACATCATAAAAATAAGACTTATTCACAAAAGCAGTAATCCTAAGCGACTCGCTAAGTACTTTAAGGAGTATTGAAAACTTCTCTATCCCAAATAAAATCGTCAGAAAAATCCAAAATCAACTCAAAGACCTTATATATTCCAACTACTCAATTATTTATATATGGATTCCTAGTCATAATTTAATTTCGGGAAACGAAAGAGCTGACGAAAAAGCACGCCAAGCAATAACTTTCTCTGATGCTGTCAGGCTTAATTGTTTTATCCTACACGACGCTAAATTCATAATAAAAATAATTTCGAACAATTTATGGCTATGGGCATAGAAACAATGTTTCTCAAAATTAAACGAAATTATAAATACCATCCACACATGGTATTTTCCACCGAACTTCACAAGGAAAATGGAAATCTCAATCAACAGAATACGATAGAACACACGTCGCTAACACACCAGTATTTGATGAAGAAGGAGCCTATATAAGAAGACCTATCTGTATGTGCCGATCGTTGTACACTTCTCTCAATTAAACACATTGTATCCGAATGCCTTTCATTTGAAACGGACAAACGGGAAACAGGTGTATCAAACATTTTATCAGAAGCCCTTCACCCAAACAACATGATAATCTTTATAATTAAAATCAATCTTGTCAATAGTCTATAATCTGTAACTTGTATATGTAAATAATGTATCTTAAGATAACGTGAATCTTTAAAAATTTTTGTATGCTAATAGCCATAGACGCCGAGGCTTATATAAATAAAAAAAAATTTGCATACATTCGAGATTTTGATGAATTTGATTAAAATTTGAAGTTTAAATGCTTATAAAAAAAAAATGTGCCTATGTATTTTTATTATTTTAAATTTGCTATTATAACAACTTATGAGAAATCTTGTATTAAATTTTCAAAAAAATGACATTTTTTTTATCAATATTTAAAGAAAAATAATTTAAAAAAACAGGAAAATTCTTAGACCTATAATTATCTCAAAAATTGTCAAAATATTTTAAAATTTTTTTGGTGTTTAAAACATGATAATCTTAATATTTTGTAAAAATGTCAAATGTCTACAATTATTCCTTTTTGAATTACATAAAAATAAGAAAATTGTTCGCGAAGAAAACGGATAAATAAATTGGAAAAATCCAATGTCTAATTTCAAACGCTCATAAAAAATTTGATTTTTTAGTAATTTTTTTTTTGTAGAAAGGTAATAAACTCATAGAGATCTATATGTTGCATTTTCAAAACTTAGATTTGAATAGAAAAATGTTTATGAATTTCCTGATCAAAAAAAAAATGCAAAATTTCGTGATTTTTACCTATTTTCTCAAAATTTCATCTTTAAACACTTATAAAAACTATTAGAGTCTTATGCTAAAAATTTATTTTTAATTTTCACTTACAACAAGTTATGAAAAGCATTATATTACATTTTCAAGTTTTTTAACCGATTGAAAAAACGTTTATCGGCAATAATAATAAAAAAAAAATAAAAACAAATTCCGAAAATGTATTATGCTTTTAAATAGCTCAAAAAAAAAAAAAATCAAAATATTTTGAAAATTTCATGATGTATAGAAAATGCTTATATAAACATTCAGTGAAAATTTCATATATCTACTGTGATTACTTTTAGTGTTACACCAAAAAACAAAATCGATTTTGTCGAAAATTGAATTTATTCATGTAAAAATTTCCGTTTTTCCCTTATTTTTTTTTTTTGTTGTTTTTGTCAACGCGTTTGAAAACGGGTTATTTTTTTTACCCATCAAATTACTAACTAGATTCACTTTCCTACCGGGAAAGATGCTGATGAAGAAAATCGGAGCACTTTTACTGTCTTTAAACGTAATGATAAGCACAAAAATAAACACATTAACATTGTAAAATCAATACATTCCTCGCTCCGCTCAGAATCTAAAACTAACTGTCGAAATGTGACACCACTGCAGAAAAAATATTACAAAAATAACGAATGCAATATATAGGTAGGTAAGTCTCTTCGGCGCATATATAATTTTGTCAATAATATTATTTTTATAGAATTATATTTATATTGTCACGAGAGAGTCAAAGTCAAAACGCACTTTTTATAATTATTATAACAACGCTTATAATTCATTTGAGAAATTCGTCGACCAGATTGACGAATAATATCTATTAAATTGTGGTTTGTAGTCGTGGTAGTAGTATAGTGATGATAATAATAACAATAACAGAAACAAATTCTTAAGCATTAATCAAAACACGGACGCCTGTGGTTTTACAAGACGTAGTCCTTATATATATATATATATATTATAATATATTAATACTATAGCGTGTTACATTATATATATTATTATTATGTATATGATATAAGTATATGCTTTGAGAACGCGCACAATACAAACACCTATTATACTTACATCTGTATATATATACACATATATAATATAATATAATAATACGAGTTCTTAAAATTATTCGACTCTTGCGGGCGAAGGCCATTTGAGGTTGTAGACCGGATACTGTGATATTGCGCGTAGCCTTCAAAGGTTTTTGTCATCATCTATTATCTCCTTGACTTTGCTGCAGCATCGGACTGCAATGTATATCAATCTCAGCTATACCGCGGTTGCCTTAGCCCCGTATACAGCGGTCGAAGTGCAACTGCGATACTCCCGGCGATTTCGTATTAATAATACTAATGATAACGGTACCTATCCAATACCGTCGAAATTCGACAACATACATCACAAAATAAATCGGCTCTGCTACAATATTATATTATTGGTAAGTTGTTGTAGGTAAGTAAAGCCCCTCCCGACGTCTCTGTTTGCAAATAAAATCAAAGGTTTCACCTATCAAGCTGCTACGCGTGGGTGTCGATTTCGTATAATTGTGCGCAATAACGATGACTTCTACAAGACAAAACCGTTGACTCAGTCGGGTGTCGTGAAAGCGATGTGCCTGTACAAAATAAAATTATATGTTATCGTGATACGCGGTGAAACCTGTGTAGTATAACGGACAAAATGTCCTGGCAAAAAATAAGACGGCTGTAAAAGATCAAAGGTAGGTGGGGGGGGAGCAATTTTAAATTTACACAATTTGTACACAATAATTTGTTCATTTATACGCACCGTCTCCCCTAAAATTTAAAACCATAATTATATTCCGTGCAAACGTAACAAAAATGTGTTGCAGTGGTGGGTTACCGTAAAAAAATAATTCCGCAAATGTAGACACCAATCAATAACCACATGAAAAAAAACCACGGAAAAAATAACTCTATATGAAATTTTACAGAATTAAAAAAAGATGGGCAAGTGACTCTAAAAATATTATTATTTTTTTTATATATATATTATTGACATTGTATACAAATTTATCATGACATAAAATATTAAAATTATTTTTTATTCAAAAAAATTAACTATTTGTTTTAGAGTCTAAAACAGACAAATAGTAAATTTTAAAAAAAAAATCGATGAATTTAAATTTTAGACTGACATTGAAATCTCGTGAATATGTGTTAATTACACTTAATTTTTATTAGAGGGTTATTTTTCCCACGATTTCACGTGTTATTTATTTATGGATTTCAGTAGCGGCAGTGTTGCTAGGTGTAGCAAAGTTGCGATACACATACTCTTTTTTTTTTTTATTAAAAACTATCGTAGTAACATTTTTACCATAGAAATAAAAACTTAGCGCTTTTCATTGTTAATTAACGTAAATTGGTTATTTATGAAAAACCGCATACGACAAATATCATTTTTGTTTGGTGCCGAACTGCTCATGCTGTGGTACGCGGCGACAATATTTGCTAGTAAATGGGTGAGAGAGTGTGCTCTGCAGAATTAAATTAAGAGGAAATTCAAAAGCCGATTTTTATACATCATATATGTATTTTGTTTCACCCAAAATGCGTTTCGATGTTTACACATAAAAAGGAAATTCCCGTTAGTACTGTACTGGCACAAACGTAATATTTTTTTTTTTATAACATTTGCCTACTTTTTGTACTGAAAACAAAATCGATTGAAATGTAATTAAATTAAATAAAATTAAAAAAAAACTAACTTAACTAAATGAAAATTTTATTCGTTGATTTCACGTTAGTAAAAAAAACTATAAATTAATAGTAAAATAAATAAATAAATAACGAAAACCCAAAAGTAACCTTTAATTCCCAACCTTAAATTAAGAATATATTATGATCCACGTGGTTAAAAAGAAATAATACCTACAATTTTATGATAGTATGGTCCTGGTTTTGTAATTTTATAACGCGTTTAGATTCTGCGTAAAACGAGGATGGATATAATATACATAGATAATCTAGGTATTTTTTAACAATTTTTATTTATTATTGCGTAGTTGTTGGTAAACTCGTTTACGAGTTGCAGGAGACCGATGTTTGCCACCGAAATTCTTATAAACAATATCATAATATAAATTTCATTAATCAACCGGAAATTTTAATTCCAATTATATACATGGAAATAACCAACGATACTATGACGAGTTAAAAATGAGTTTCGATGTTTCTCTATTGCCAAAAATAGCACCCCCTCCACATGCTCACATGCAAACACTATTTTTAAATGTCTACACTATATGTGAATATTATTTTTGAAATGAAAAAAAATATGTAATTTGAATACCTGTACAATATATGCAAATCAATTATTACATAATATAACAAGTTACCCTTTACATTAAATTTTATTTTATATTCTTAAAATCGTTGAATCAATTTGTTTTTTATTCGTGTTAAGTTCAATGCAAGGCCATATCTGAGGGGGGTCCAAGAGTTCCAGACCCCCCCCCCCCGAAAATCTTTTTTATCTTATTTTTAACCAAATGTAAAACATAAATTTATTAAAATTACAATACATATATTTTGGACCCCCTCCAAAAATAATTTCTGGATACGGCCTTGGTTCGATATAATATTATTATTTATATCACGTAGGTGCCCATATAAATACGTATTTTATAGAATATATTTTGTTTGATTTATTTTAAAAATAACAAAATATTAAATTTTTTTCCTATTTCAATTTATTTTAATCGAAGGAATGCCTTTAACTATTTCCAGTACTCTTTTCACATAAAAGTACCTTACCAATTACCGGATCAATTTAACTAATTTTCGTATAGCCTTGATTTTTTATAAAGGTAGGACAATTTTGGAGTTTCCCAATAGTTTTCTATGGAATTGCGAAAAACAATGGCATTGAAATCTTATCTTTTTGAGACAAAATTATTTCAAACAAAACCTATTAGTATAATGATTATTACGTTGTAAACAAGACAATACATTTATTCGAATATTTATTTTATCATTATTAGTTTTATATTATATACAGCTGATGAAATTTTCAACACAATTTGTTGGGTTATTTTTTTAACACATTTTCTGATATAATAATAGATGTACTTGACATTTTAACATAATTTTCGGTTGGTCGCATACAAGATCTACCTATTACCTGTTACCTATAATCTATTACCCTGGTAATATACAGTCTTGTTGAGTATTTAAATACTTTTAGAAAAGTATATTTTAAATATTCTTTCTTTGTATTTTATTTCAGAGTATTAAATACTTTTTTTTAATTTTTACGGTTGTATTTTTTCCTATTTTACTTTTTCAAAATTGTTCCTAAAATAATATTTTTTAATATTTTTAAGAATTTTTAAAATTTCATCAAATACGCAGATAACACAATATAGCTACAATTTAAATCTACCTTAACTATAAAGTTTAACTTAACCTGATTAAAATATAATAGGTATGCCACATCTGAAATTCTTGAACTAATGAAAAAATATATTTATTAGTTATTTTATTTAAAAATTTGTTAATAATTATAAGTAGACATTCACGATAAACGTAAAAATACTTTTAAAAGGTAGTATTCGAGTACGTCTTTTGATTGACATAAATGACACCAATAATTTAAATATGTATTCTGAATACACTTTAAAAGTATTCTTAACAAAACTGGTAATAAATTTAGTCGATTTAGAGATCTTGAGTTATACCTAAGTATCCTCATATGCCAATCAACCAACATATATTTACATAGATATTTGACAATATTTAATCACAAATTTTCTAACGGTTATCAAATTAAGTTACCACAATTTCAATAGAATTTTTTATAGATCCATTTATGTTTGTCGTTCTTGATTTATTACTAGAACTGTGCAATATAACTAACCAATGGCCGTGGTAATATATATATTTTTTGAAATCAGTAAATTTATAATAAGTCAACCGATGCGTTCACAACAAAAACAGTAAAATATTACTTCAATTAGAAAGAAGTTTTGGCGTTGACATTTTCAGTTCAAAAAAAAAAAATTAATTTGTTAATGGACACGATGAACATGGTCATTTAAAAATTGGAGTTTTTAAATTTTATAGGCGACTTTTTGAACTAATTTACAGCTGAAACTTCATTGCACCTGCACCAACCGGTTCACCAAAGTGTAAAATAGTAGGATCCAGGTTGGCTAAGGGGTAAAGCCCCTCACACCTTTAGAAATTTGATATATTATGTATTTATTTATACGGATAACACATAATTCATCCCTCCTAAAACTAATAAATTTTAAATATAAATACAAAAATATTGTTATCAAATAGTTATATATTATAATGTACTGTACAATTATAATTGTATTTTTTTCAAAAAAATTTACCTCTACCAATTCAGATTTATAAATCAGTGTCTGTCAAACAGTTTTTTTTTCAATTCATACTGTTAGACAATAGAAAATCGATAATAATAAGATACTGTCTTCTTATTTACCTACCTCGCACATTTATATAGGTCATTCACGGGTTTGGTTGAAATTTAAATATAATATGCTCTTGACTACGATGTGGCAAATTCGTGCTTGTTATTCCATTTCAAAAGGTGAATATTATCCGTACTCCTCTTATAACATAATGGCAGAGTTTTCAAATGTATAAAAAGGTTGAATAAAATATAATGTAATATAGCATGGCTTTGAATATATAATAATTGTAAATGCGTAAACCTATTCAGCATATTGTTAAAAAATGTGGTACAGATATCGAATCGTCTATATTATAATATAATATAATGGTTTACACAATAATATGTATGAGTATTATAATGGTATATAATAGGTACTTATGTATATTTGGAATCCACCGAAATTCCTGATTTCTCTTGTTCTATAGTAAAACGGGAATAAATGACGTGTCACCCAATATACAGTGTGATTCATCGAGCATGCCCGATTTTTCATTTAATAATGAATTTCTTCAAGTTCTGATTTTTAGAATTTATAAGTATCTATATATGAGTCGTATATGCTTTATAAATTTTCTAGTAAAAATATTAAAAAAATTAAGTTTATATCGCCCCAAAACACTCATTAAATGGTGTAATAATCTATAAATATTTGAAAATATGGTCTTTAAGTCTCCATAAAAATTAAAGGATTTAGAATTCAGAATTTGAATTTACTATTAAATGAAAACACGAAATATAGAAAATACAACTAAATAGCATTTGTTATAATATTATACAATATGATGCAAATGTTATTTGAAAATAATAAAGAATTATAGTTAATAGGTATAGGCATATGCAAACAAAAATTTATTATATAAATATTGTTTATAACAACTTATGAACTGCAATATTAACTTGCTATATTAAAGGTAATTTATATGGTAAGTATCCAAATCATAACACACAATTTTATTATAATGTCTACAATTATTAATATTAAGTATGTAAATTAGACGGAATATAATATAGTAAATTAGTAACTTGGGATTTTTTCCATATATATATATTAGTAATGTGAAGTAAGCTTTAATAATATAGTTCCAATTTCGAAATAAAATTATCGTAATAATTGATATACAATCATAATTTAGAACATGACGACCAGTGAAAGAGAAGATGTGACACTGAGAACAGCGATTTTTTATTAATATTAATATCAAGAGCTCTGGTCGAATTAACCAATAATCTATTATAATATTATATTATTATTTACTACGTGTGCAAATAAAAATAAAAATGTGTACGCAAATCTTCCATGTTTATCCACTCCGTAACAATATAATATGATATCATTATTATAATTTCAAGCGTATCATATTTTTATAAATTTTATAATATTGTAACTGAAATGACTATTGATCAGAAACAATTAAAAATGTACAAGTATTTGTACTATTAAACTATTATTACAGACAATTCTTCTTATATATCGAAGTCGAATGGTTACTATCTCAAATTGTTTGTTACATCGACTGCATTGAATTAATTATTACACTCGACACCTTGCGTTGTACTCTTGATAATTCGTTATAAAATGAATCGTTTTTCATTATCTCAAGTAGGTTAGGTTAAGTCCACAAATAACATTCTTACTACGGCGAGAACAGAATATTGCGTTAAAAAAAATTAAATAATTAAATATTGTAGTTTATTGATATATACATATCAATTTGTATTTTAAGTATTCGAATTTTGTAATTTGAATTAATTCAATTTCTTTTTAAATGTTTAATAAAACCCATTATCTTGAACATTTGTTTGTTCCATTCTAAATTCGACATAAAATTGCAAGTGATTACTATATAATAATTGGACGAATATTTTTATTTGTACTTACGTCATTTCGTGACAAAGTTATTATTTTTCGGGACATTTTTTTCATTTGTGTATTCTTTAAATTTTCAAGGCGACCGTTGCGCAACTTATTCGAGGGTCAAGGACGGAAACGTTAGGTATATATATTTATTTATTTTTTGTATTTTTTTATTATTGTAAATATGTGAAACGAACAATATACATTTAACCGTGTGAAATTCTTACGAAAAAACCGTTATTCCGTGGTAAAAAAATAATGTATACATTTCACACTATGTCAATAATTTGTCCGCGAAGTCGTTTAAACAATACTACATTATTATATTCAACGCGTGAACAATATTTCTGTGGGTATTCACGTATTTGAAAACGATGATTTGTTTTCTTATTTTACCGCAGTATTAACATCAGTACGCAATATACTTTGTATTTTGACAATATTATTTATGAAATTTAATTTTTGTTCCTTAAAATAAAATAATATGTTATGTTACGATGAACAATAGTTGTGAAACATATTCATTTATAAAATTTAGTTTAAGTAATTTAAGTAGTAAACAAGCCAATGGTCCTGTTATCGAGGCTTTAATTTAAAAAAAAAATAGTTGTGAATTAATATACATCTCGTCGAGCATTTGATATTTGTTCGACAAATCGTTCGTGTTAAAATATCTTTCTGTACCGGAGTGAAGCAAAAGGGTCTAATCTGTGTGACTTCAGGAGAACCAAAAAACTAAAATCTTCTAATATCATTTTTTTTTAATTAATTGTCTACATTGGGTTTTTTATGTGTTACAATAATACATTGGTATTAAATACAACTGTATAATGTAGTCACTGTTATCAATACATTCAATTATTGAATTTATTAATAAATCATTGTATACCTACGCAAATGATTCTAAGTGGAGACAATTTGTTTTAATAATTTGTCATTATATACAGTATAATAATAATACACGTAGAAACGGAGTGGGAAAAAAGTTTCGAGTTCCCATGAATAGTATTCTTTTTAGTTACGAGTTTACAACAAAATAATAACTAGAATCATTATTTTTATTTGGTGTGGTGATACAAACTTCAGTTTTTCAAATGAAAACCCTACTTTTTTACTGTAAATTATTTAGTGAATATACCTAATTTAAGATTTAAAACAAGTAGTTTTTTAGTTATTTAAATGTTTATACCATGATGGATAATGACATTAAAAATGGTTTTATAAAAATATAAATTAAATATAATATTGAATCTAGTATTTATTATTCTTGGACTATTTTAACAAAATATTATAAATGTTGATAGATTAATATTAATTGGGTACTAAAATTTTCCTCAGCAAATGAATTAGGTCCCAAGATCTCTTTTTCACACGAGAAATTTAACAACTACACTAATAATTGCGTCTGATGTAAATACATTATTTTCCTTCCCATTTAATACAGACTTAGGACTGTCAATAGAAATATTAAATATTATATTGCAAAAAGTAGGTTAAAAAAATTGTTTTTCATCATTTCATAATTATGTATATCAAAAATATTGTTTTCATCGTTAATTTATTAACTAATTATAATGAAAAAATATATATAACCATGGGTTATAGGTTATTATATTTTTATATTAAAATGTTATAGCGTATTTATTTATGGATTGGTAAAAATTTGAATGATACAGTTTTGATCCAATCAAAACGTTTTATTTCGTTCACGTCGTATTTAATCATTTGTTTTCTTAAAAATTCTCGTTTTTCGTATATTTAACGTATTATTTTCTTTATTTGACCATTACTGTGAATTTCGATGTAAGTATCTTTTTGTATGTTTTTAAATATATCAATAAATTTATAGATATTTAGATGAGTAGAATAAAACATACCATTAAATTTTGAATGGAAAACTTCATAGCAATTTGTTATCCGTGTAATTAAACCTGAATACATTGCCATAAAGAAGGAAGAAAATCTCAATTGGGAGTTATATACTATATATTCAAAATATAATCTGTAAATGTTTGTTCTTTTTCATTTTGTGGTAAAATTGATACTATATCGTCGGTAAAACAGTCTTTTACATCTTTAAGTCTTTCAGTCTTTTACATCCTCAAAAAGAAGAGAACAAAAGATATTTTTAAGTAATTACTTATTTCTGATTTTAGTTTATATTCATTATTCAAACCTAGAGTTCGCTCGTATTAGTCTCCATCAACTCTGGCCTATTAAACAATATATTAAACAATCGACATCCTTTAAATTCAACGGATGGCCAAACAAATAATACAACCGAGTGGGACGCAATTCGTATGCAGCCAAATTTTCAAATTAGCATAATATCACCCTATACCATGGACCTATTAACCTTAGTAGGTATACAAAGTTAAGTTATTCAAAACTACTCATTAAAATGCTGTGATATGTCGTCAAATTATTCAGAAAAATTATCGGCTAAAAATATATATAATAAAAATGAAAGTACGCATTTAAAAAACAGATATTTTTATCATCATCGAACACGCTTTATGAACTACAAAGAGTCTTAAGAATTTCAAAATATGGTATAACTTAAGTAAGTATGTTTAAAAATTCCAAAAATCAGATTTAGAATAACTGCCTTATTGGGCATTAAGAAAAAAAAGGCGAGCATGCTCGGCCATTATGTACAATATAATATTACAATCGCACACGCATTTACCTACATTTTGTTTAATTAGTTCATAATATTATTATTGTTGTGAAACGCACGCGACAGCCCATGTGAGTGATTACATGGTACGATATATTGTTGAATTGTTTTATATTGTTATTGTGTGATCAAGTTCAAATGGCAAACAATAATTTGACGAACTTCGATATTAATTACTTCCAATTCCATCCGGGAATAACAATTATCATAATGTTGCGTATGGCGGTTCGTGGAATCTGACATTCAGTAAACCACATCGTAATAATTCATTTTATGTAATATAATATTATGCACACATACACACATGAATATTATTATTATGCACTGCCAATATTGCATAGCAATTCGTTCTATGACGCTGCCTGTGACGTTTCTCGTAATTCGTTTAGGTATACCATTATCGTGCGGGAACGTCAAATGAAAAATATAACATAAAAATAACTGTGGACATTGACAGTGAATATAATAAATAATAATACTAGGGTGGAGGATTTACAGGAACAGCAAAGACGTTCAGAATTTTCCGGAACTGATTTTTTTTTTTTTACCTCCTCTTCTCGTCACAAATGCCAATTTTAGGTAATAAATTATATTAATTGTATGCAATTGAATAGAGGAAAAACAAATTCAACAAAGAACCGATATGCGATTGGCAATAAAAATTGTACAATTTTTAAAATAGAAATAATTTTTCTGTGAATAAAATATAAATGTTCAATGAGGTAAAAGTTAGTTTTTAGTGATAGTGAATAAGCTCTGAATATAAATGAACGATAATTATAATGGTAATCACTAAATTAGAAAATAAAACAGTATTATAATCGCAAGTCATTTGCTAAAAAAAATCATCCCTCTTTACACATCATCCCTTATATACGTATAATTTGTCTGTGAAGCATTTTTATGTCAATATTGCGTAACCTAAATTAAAGCGGCAAGGTAAAAACAATATTATGTTTTACGTGTAGACATCAAAAGCCAGATTCATAATATTTTATTTTGCATATTTCTATTGAATTTCACAATAATTATAATACATACTTTTTCGTATTGGTTAATTTTTCACACTTCGTACATCATAGTTTTTCACTATAACTTAAGCATAAAATATTATTTGATATTATAATATTTTAAATGTACTGCCGACGAATGCGCAAATATTTTCAATATCTGAAAGCTTTTATATAGTGGAACTATAAAAGGCAGACAATTTGTACAATCGTCTATTTGTTCGATGAAGTTTAAAAAAATATATTTCCTTCGACTACCTAATAATAGCTATTAAACCGGAGCACTTTATGATCACTGCAGGTGCTTAATTTTTGAGTAACAAAATAATATAACTAACCTTCCTCTTTATTATATTTAAATAAGGTTTTTCTAAAATTAATCGCAGACTGCAATATTTACAGGGCTGATATTTTTAAGCGTAACTATTATTCTGTCATAAACACATGAAAAATTCTCGTAGGTGTAGTCGTTCTGATGTAACAGAAAATAAAAAACAACCGATTATATAATGTAAGTTGTTGACGATTTCGTGTCGCTCCCGTATTTTCATTGAACTAAATAATAAATCTAGTGAAAATATGTCCGTCCCGTTATAATACGCTTCCTTCGGCATGTCTCTTATGACAACCGGTGAATTCCCCTTTAATGATCGGTTTTTATATTACAGAGGGTATGGAACTTTCAGTCGGCGGAATGTGCCTTCGACATAGTATAATATATTATTATATATGTAACAGAAAATGTGACCAACAACGAAAAAATGATATATGACATTCCCTGTGGCGATTTTTACTTTCACCATAAAACCATAAAATCCTTTTCGAACACGTTGTTGTCAGTTCTCGTCGTGTAAAATAAAACTCATACAAGTACACATACAACCACGAAATTGCATAAGGGTGAGTCAACCCTCTACGAGACCGAGACCGAGATGTCGTCCTTCGCAGCGGGATATTAAGGATAGGATTTTTTTTGGCACATTTTTGTATTCCATTCAAAGATTCAAACCATACACGTTTTTAAATGCTGTGATGTAGTTCGTACGAGTGGTGTAGTGCTACCAGTAAATCGTATACCGGTAATCGCCAATCGGTATCATATAATATTATATTATATTCTTGGTTTTACGCAATATTGTGAGTGATTGTTTTTTCATTCTTCATATCACACACATAATATAAAATAATTAATGCATAAAGATAATATATTATTTACGTGTATAGAAACTTCAGTGGACTTACACAGGATGTTGTGCGATTCTTAACCCGTCCTTGTCAGTCAATTCTGTTTCCTATGCGGTCCACACCACGTTTACCAATGATAAAACATATTTCGTACCTTCACCTTTACATTAATAATTATTATTATTTGTTAATTGTTTTCAATCAAATGTGTTACCATACGTATACAATGAATTAAAAACTATCGTATGCATGTATTGCAGTGTATTTTACGAAAACTAA
This sequence comes from Pentalonia nigronervosa, assembly GCA_014851325.1. Classification (NCBI taxonomy): domain Eukaryota; kingdom Metazoa; phylum Arthropoda; class Insecta; order Hemiptera; family Aphididae; genus Pentalonia; species Pentalonia nigronervosa. The sequence goes on along the minus strand of JACXSJ010003404.1, from coordinate 711 downwards.
AAGTCATATAATTGATATTTTATATTTTGACCGTTAGGTATATAATAATAATTATATTGTATTGGTATTGATTTATAAACGTCAATATATATTACATCGTGCACGTATTTTAACCATTATATATTATAGTTAGGTACTGTATATATAGATCAATATTGGGTAGATTTAATAGATTGTGATAATACCTGTCTGATCATTTATTATAATTATTTGCAACATTCACCTTGTGCTTGGTAATCTGATCGCACCGAAAACTGGGGTGGCTACTTGCGTCCCGCGGTAAAAATTTCTTCCGAATTGCGGCCCGAGTTTTTTTGGGTTACATATGAATTGCGGCCTGAAATTTAAAATTAATTTAATTATTTTCCTTCACGTTTGTATACAGACTTAGGACTATCTGTAGTATCAGTAGATACTGCAGGTAGGTTAAAAATGATGTTTTGTTTTTATTTAAAAATGTTAGCACATGGTAAAAACGTATATTATATAATTTTTTAAGGTTAAAATGTTTATTGACATTAAAATCTGATATTAATGTTTTGTTATTATTAAAAAAATGTTAGTATAATTTAGTAAAACTCGTAGATATTATGGCACTGGTAAAAACTTGTATGATAGTATTTGTATAAATTCAAGTTTGTCAATTTGGTTTTCGTCTAACCGTTTCATAGCATTTTTAATAAATGTTTCTTTTTCAATTATATTTGTTCT
>JACXSJ010003403.1:0-24698 GCA_014851325.1 Pentalonia nigronervosa | reverse complement strand
GTCAAGGTTGCAAACCTACTAAACCGTAGTATCAGCCAAAGGGTCGAGTGAGCTTTGCAATTCTAGATCCTTTCCTACATATTCGATATCGTTAACCTAACTTTTCTTCTTCACACATCTTCTCCTTTGCTCTCACAACTACAATTGACCTATACATCAACATGTTCTGCATTCTGTCTATCCACTTCTTTCGTCTTTCCATCCCACACATTCTCCCTAAATTTACTTTCACAACTACACTCACACTGTGTTTTATTTTAGTACAAACTCTCCAATCTTCCAACCAATACAACCTGTAGTGGCGTGGCGAACACGAATTTCTTCCGAAACTCAGTGGCGATTACCCGCTTCGCCAAGCCACTAACCTAACCTTACATATTTTTGCATCTTTCCCTTTCATACACCAAACATTCCGAAATCCTCTAGACCTCTTTCCTTAACTATCTTCACCATATCACACACACATTCTATTCTCTTTCATTTATCTCACTCTCTCGTACAGGTCATCGTACCTGATAATCGGAGAAAATATTTAAATATTACCTAGTGAATATCGGACCTGACTAATTTTCTAATTTTTATCAAGACTTAATTGATAGCCGGAATAGCCTTATACCCACAGTTATAATCGATATGTTCGATCCCCTGATCGATTTACAATATTAAAAAGAAACTTAACGGCGGTAAGAAAAAAAATTCAAAACCCACACGCCTGCCGAACATAAGTAACACTAGTGGTGCGTATATTATAATAAATATTGCTTACATACCTTTTTAACCAAACAATCCGCGATGTTGTATCCGAATGAGAATAAACTATGTATGGCTTTGTCTCTGATACATTTTGACGATAACACCATCCACTACATTCCAATTTGGGGACATCAGTTGTCGAATAACATCTCTGAAATAACACGCAGCCAGTAAAATGTTTAACGATTTATGCGTTAAAGGTATGACAGATATTATGGCTAAAATAATGTTAATATTTATTTCATTACAATTCACTGAATGTATATTCCCAATAAATATTAATAAAAAATGTTTTACGCCATAAACCTTGAAAACGTAATACATGCATAACGTGCAATTATGAGTTTCTATACACACGATGTAATTATCAAATTGTTTAACTAATTTTAAACTATTATTGCCACGATTCTATTTACCCACGCCATTATACGATATATTAATGTTGAGTTATAAATCAATAATAATAATATATGATAAAATGCCTCTTATGATAGTATGTTATATACCTATACGCAGGGCCGGTTTAAAGGGAGGGGGCGGCACACATTTAGGAAAAAATTATAACAGATGAAATTAACGTAAAATTCAATTTTTCTTTGTAAAGAAAGCATAAAATTTTCCAATCCATGATGTAAAAATAAGTTTTATTTTTAAATTACTAACAAAATAATTTGCAATTTTTCTTATTTTTGACGAATTGTTTAAAAATTTTAACTGTAGGCACTCATAAAAAGCTATTGTGAATTAAAGCTCGTAATTTTTTTTTAAACTAGATTAATAATAATTTATAAAAGACATTCTATAAGGTATCGAATTTTTGAAAAAAAATGTTTAGTCACCTCTGTAGGTACTATGATATTAAAAAAAAAAAATAATATTGAACATGGGCGTCATGAATTTTGAGCCGGGGGTGCATAATTTCTAATAACGGCCCTGCCTATACGTTTTGGTGAAAATATATTAAATGTAAAATATATAAGGTAACTGATAATATAAAAATAATTGAAATATTACGATTAATTCAATGATTTATAAAAATATTGAATTTAAAAGAAAAATATAATAGAAATGTTCAATGTTGATCAATTGAATAATAATAAAATTATTCCTATGCTCAAAAATATTAATTTTTGTTTTTACGAGACATAAGAACTTCCACGGGTATATATAACTCTATTCGTTTAGGTATATTACATTATTATTTTACGACCTGGGCCTGGTGAAACAGCGACGACATGCAGGAAACTGCTTTCAAATGAAAACGTTGTGATTTATAAAATATAAAACCGAACTCAATCATTTTCAGTTCATTGAAATTTTAGAATAGTTGATGCTATCTACGTTCGTTGCAACGTTTGCCAATTGACATAGATGATAGATTTTATATTTTTACATCAATATGAAAAATCCACAGATATAATATATTATTTACGACTATCATGTTATTTGAATGAATCGAAAAATAAAAAATAATATGTTATTAATTACCTACTATGAATAAATGGTTTAATTGCTAGGTATACAATTAACATATCAAATTTACTGTGCCAGCAATACCAGCAGTTGGTAAAATTCCAAGTCTAACATTTACTCCGATATTGCTGATCATGAAATTAATAACTATTAATATTTAGTATATAGATTATTTTTATATTATGTTATATTTTATTATTATAAACTATTAAAAAGTATTTAATATGTTTTAATTTGTAGATATAGTTTATTCCCGATATATATTAAAATACAATTTTTTATCAAAAACCTTGAAGATGCAATATAAGCTTTCTCATAATGTAAAATATTATGTACCTTCACAATGCAGTTATCTAAATATGTAAAGTAATTTTAAATTTTTATTATTTATGAATTTATTTACACTACTACCTATACGATATGGCTAGTGTTGAGTTATAATTGAATAAGAGTAATATACTAATATAACATAAAATATTTATTACTATATTTTTATGTAATAATTTTTTTTTTTTTTTTAATTGGTTTTATTATATAATCTATAAATATATTATTTTTACAATAAGCATAAGTGTTGTTATAGATGTAGAATAAGAATAAAATAAAATAAAGATGGACTGATGACTTGAGCGAAGAATCCATCTAGTGATGGGACTTCTTGAAGTTGTGGATGGGTTTTATTCAGTCAGGAAGTCCCGACACCATTTTTCGTCTTAAACGTCTTTTAGGGTCACCTAGGATGCTGAGAGTAGATAAGTTTGAGATTAGAGGATTGCGGTGGTTGGAGAGATTTGAGTGGAATCGTTTATACAAAGTTTTGGCTACGTGTTGTATTGTTGGAGTACAGAGGTCTTTATGGAGTGTATCGTTAGAGACGTAAAAGGGGGTTTTGGTAATTTATCGAAGGCATTTAGATTGAAATATTTGAATTTTCTTTATATTTGATGGTTTGGCTGAACCCCAAAGTTGTATACCATATGACCATATGGGTTTTAGTAGTAATTTATATATAATTATTTTGTTGCTCAGATTGATGTGTTTAGATGTAACGAAGAGACGTAGTTGACGGGATCGGTTATTCAGAACCATACGTTTGGTTTTGATGTGGTGGGCCCAGGTTAGTCAACGATCCAGGTGGAGGCTGAGATATTGGACATTTTGTGTGGGTGAGATGTGTAGGTTATTGAGGGTTATGGTAGGGCAGTTTCTTGGTCTTAGAGTGAAAGTGCAGTGCGCCAATTTTGATTCGTTTATCTTGATTCCCCAATCTTTATACCTGGTTTGGAGTAGATTTAAATGGACTTAAATGAGGTTGGAGGCTATTTCAGGTTCTAAGTTAAGCGCCATAATAGCTTTATTATCGGCAAAGTCACCTGTGATCGTATGGTTAGTTGTGGGTTGATCGGAGATGAATAGTTTGAGTAAGAGTGAGGCTGCTACGGCGCCTTGGGGAACTCCAGCATGGATTGGATTTATTTCAGATAAGGTTGGACCAGAGTGTACAACAAAGTGCCTGTCTTCGAGGTATGACTTGAATAATAGGTAGTAGTAGGGTGAAAAGTGTAATAATTTAAATTAAAATTGTATCTTATGACTTATGACGTGTATTTCTGCAAATTAAACTAAAATGTATATCATTTGATGTACTTACCTATTCATTATTTATTATTATTCTACAATCGGGACACGGTGAAACGACGACGACGTTTGAGTTAGTTATTCGAGTTTGCGTAATTTATACGCTGCGTGCTCGGAAATAAAATATGCGTTCATGACACTTGGGTATCATTAAATATGTATATTATATTATCAATACTAAATAGTAAATATATATATATATATATATATTATAACATTTAATATAATAATGATATTAATATTTTAAATAAATCTAAAAAAACTACACGCTGAAAAAAAAGATAATCATGTGTGTATAGACGTATACAGTTTTTTCTTAAGAGCATGTATATGCGACATGTGTTACCATCAACCATAAATTAAGGAATTGACGTTAATGACTAACTAGTTAATTACGATATCTCCAATTAAATAAAACAGTATCTAACTTGTAGGGATGGCAAATCCATGGCACGCAAAAATAATTTGATGGCACGAGAAAAATTAAAATATTTATAGCGTCAGAAAAATTTGCCGCCTCATGGCTTATACCATATTGACTAGGAAAAACGTTTATATCAATAATTTACAGGTAATGATGCATTTAGAAATATTTCCTAGGTAATGACGATAACTCCAGACTTTTTCAGTCATAATTGATAAACATGCTAAATCAATTTGTTCGTTGAATTAGGAACAGCTTTTCGTTGTAAAATTGATTTATCTAATAAGTACTAACTAGTCTCTAATAATAACGTACTTTCTGACTTTGTAATATGTAATTTATCTTATAAGGGTTGAAAAAGTGAACCTGTATTGTGCAGTGTTTTTTTTTAATTGCTAAGACTGATTTCATTTTGTGGTCTGAAGCACTTTCAATGTGTATTTTGGGGTAGGGATTCATCGACAAGTTTCTACAGAATTACTTATGTATTTTCGGGGAAAAAATGTGTACATGCAAGTACATGCCCGCTGTTACAGTGGGTTGAAGGTCTTCGAGTACAATACATATGTTCTTAAATATTTTAGTAATAATAATAATTTAGGATAGAGAAATGTGTGTATGCAAGTACATGTCCGCTGTTACAGCGGGTTGAAGGTCTAAACGATTTTACTCATGTATTGTTATGGGTTATAGTGTAAGACTTGAATGATGTAACGAAGAGTTTATATTTATATATATGTTACTATTAAAGAAATATTAAATAATAAGAGATGATAACAACACTTTGTACCCTGGTTGTGAATAAAGAGCGCTGGGTACGGCGACGACTTATGGGATGGTGGCGTTAGTGACGGCGGTGGTGTCGGGATATGAGGTAGTGGTGAAGGGAATGATCGCCTCGCGAGTGGATGCCCTTTTTGAATCCCCCTTTTCATCCTACTCCTTTATATATATATATATATATATATTTATTATAAATGCTATTAAAACCACAAATAACATATAATATAATCACTACAAATTAAAAGGATTAAAACTACCTATGAGAAGAGGCTAGTCAAAAAATTAAAAAATTAAAATATTATTAATATTATTATTTATTATTTTATTGTTAAATATATCTAATAGATATCTATAATATTATTGGAAAATACGTTCGTATTGTACAAAGATATATTATAATATGTCATAGGCCATATTGGAAATTCTAGGCCCTTTGAATGAGTCAGCTTGTTAGTTGTTTTGGGTTTTTATGAAAATTACTTTGCAAATGTCCTATCACAAGAAAACAGATTCGTCGCATAATAATATAGTATCCTTCGTAATTTAATGAATTAAAATTTTTCTTGTTATTTTCTCTGACTCTCTCGACGAGATTTTGATGGGTTTGTCGGATTTACGACGGAAAAAAAATGTGATTGCCATCGATTATAAAATTCGTATTTATTGTATTTGATAAATCCGGTCCGCTGACGTCGTCGTCTCGTGACTGGTCGTGTTCAACGAACCGACCAATTGTTGTATTTGTTTGTGTCGCGGTCGTCCGCCGGCCGAATTGCATATTATTATTATTATTGTTTTCTTCGAGGGCTGCGGCGGCGGTGCGTTCGGAACGTATGGCGGTGGCGCGCGACCGAAGTGCCGTGCGTGACACGTGCGCGCCCGACCGACCGGACAATAATTTTTCGTAATCCCTCGGGCACGTTTTACTCGGATGGAAAGCGGGTTTTTTTTTTTTTTACTTCAATCGTAAGAGACGAACAAATATATTATATATATACGTACATTGTACATAATATAATACAATATAAAATAATATACGCTATAACCGCTAACCTAATTTGCATAATATCCGAACGTAAACGAACACGCTGCGAACACACGCATACGGTCCAACACCTATACCGGCGGCGGTTGAATTCGCGGATTTGAATTAATTATGTTCTTACAATTCTGCAGATAAAAGAAAAAACGAACGACGACGGATATAGCATAAACATATGATTGTTGTACGAGATGATTGACAGCGACATCCGTCGCCGGCATCGATTGTATTATATAATACTATAGTTATTATATTTATGTCTATATAATATTGTAGTTTATTAGCGCGAACAACGTGCACGCGGACGTTCGGATTTTCGGTTTGGTCTGCGGTGACGTTATCAACCCGATACCCGGTATCAATATACGGCGCGCGCACAAATCGACCAGAGTTCATTATAATATTATATATTATTATTATTATGCAAATCGTAATTTACACTTAACCGTTCCCGCGCTCGGTCCCTACTTCCGCACACTTTAGGTCACTATATCGTCATGACATACATCATTGTGAAATCAATGCACGACCCCGCGACGAACATAAAAGACTTCTCCTAAAAATATAAGACGAATCAAAATATGAATCATCATTAAAATATTATTATAGCTGTGTGGCCACATAGCCATGTAAGTACCAATAATATCATTAATAACGGTCTTTGGAAAAATAAACGAGTTCGAAATCCTAACGTTGGCCGATTGGAATGATGAACGTACTCGTTGGCTGGCTTTAGTGGCTAATAATAAATCACGTTGTACTCGTCATCTGGGAGCAGTGGCAGATATATTCTAATTTTGAGGCGAGGGGGCGAATTTCAAATCCACGAAAGTAGAGTGATTCAACCCCTTCTTTTATTTTTTTGGAAATTTATTACTGTAAACGGCACGAAAAATCTACAAGTTTTGTTGGTTTTAATTTCTAAAAACTGTATAATTATCATTGTACACTTGCGAAAAATTACGACGGTTTATAAGTCATACGGCATCAAGCTAATGTTAGCTCTTGGGTTTCTCTTGTTTTGACCTCAAGTCTTTAACGCAATCAGACCATCAATCTGCAGATAATACTTATATAAATTCTTAAGTATCAAGTTGTAGGTAATATTGTATTAACGTAAATTGGTGACAAAAATACCAGTGGGGAGAAGGGCGATCCACCAATTACTCCTTCACCCTCATATCCACCACTGTCTGGGAGATATTACGCACTACAAGAGCAACATTATGGTTGCGTTCGACGAAATCGAAACATTTTTTAAGGGTCTCAGTTTACCATCAACCTTTTTAACTTATTCCAAAAAAAGGTGTATCGAACTCAGTTTACCAATCCCGGTATTTGATCAGCAAAAAGAACAACCTATTATCAGCGATAAATAGGTAGTACTAATTATAATCAATGACGATTGGCACATTTCATGACATAGTGGACGATTTGGTCACAAGACTCTATACTGGACGTGGTTTGCGATTCTCTGTTCGGCAGCGACGCGCGCGCCATGTCCTTGCGACCCGGCGACAAATACGAGGAAAAAAGGTTGTAGATATCTGCGACGCGACGGCGGTGGTGGTACAGGACGGAGCAGAGGATATCATACCGATTAAGGGATTGAAAGTGAGGAATTGGTTCGGGGATTTTGTCGTCTGGCTTGAACCGGGAGTTACATCGGTGCTGCGCGAACTTTCACATTTCCGGACGACGAGATTCATCCCCCCTCCCCCCCTCCCCGTGAATAGAGGAGTTAAACAGGCCGGTCACGTGGTGCTTTGTGATTGCTCCAGAGGTGAATAGCGGCCACAGATCCCAACACCGTGAGTCGGTAAGGCGGTTAGCCGCCTACGCACGTTCTCTGGCCATCGGCGGCGAAACGGGATTGCGGGCGTTTCGCGCTTACAGTCGTCGACACGTGAAACCTTCTGGCGGATAAGTCAGAAAGTCCGGCTGCTTCGGTCGCGAACGAGAGACGACGACACGACGGCGGCTGGCGAAATCAGCGAAAAATTTAACTCGTCATGTGACTTAGTTAACGGTAACTTAACTTTAATTTTTTAACTCGTTAATGCCCAGGCTTACAAATAATTATAAATAATTTTAAACCAACACTCTACTATACTTAAATGAAGAGTTTTTTTTCAATTACAATAATATTAATCCGATTATTATAATTTTTAGAAGCGGTCTCTGAACATAAATCCTAACCATTAGTAAACAATCATAATAATATTCAGTATATTTACTTTGTTTGTAATTTACCTGCGGATATTTGGGTAATTGCAGTTCAACATAACTGTTGAAAAAACTTAAAAGTATAACATGTATTGCAATAAAAACTCTTAAAACCACTAGGATAACTCTTAATGAAAAATATATGATACTGGATAATAATAGAATTATGAAAAGAATCATTTTCCCATATAATATTTGAATAACAGTATCTATTAGGTAGGTAGGTATTTTCCTACTAAAAATAATGTTATGTTTATTAACATTCTAACTACCAGTTTGTTGTAAAAACGTTATTTAATTTGCAACCATTGATATTATCCGTAGTACTTACGTTTAGTACAAAATAAAATAAAAACAACATTTTAACTTTGAATTATAAAAACTCAAACCGATTTTCCATTTGTTATTACATAGTATTTCAAATTAATATTTTTTTTTAATCAAATTATATATATTCGTATATTTTATAATTTTCACATTGCACGTAATAACAATTATAATTATTATTACTAATTTAACCACCTCTGTGTTGAAGAATGTATAACTTAATCGCCGTTGTGAAACTGCAAAAAAACACCCTCGCATTAGTCATATATTCCACTATTTATAGTGACACCACTGAAAATGTTACACTATTCAAGTATTAATTGTGTCGTGCTGTTCTGGTATAGGCGTGTTAGGCATATAGCCAGTATTTACCTGCATGATAACGAATTCAAGTCATACGATAAAATATTCTTAACTGTCTCTGAACTCGCAGAAATGTGTTTCTAACTTCAAACTTGTCTAAAACCATCAGGTAACCGCGTGCTTTTTGACAACATTTTGTATATTTTATCAATATAGCAATAGTTAATTAACACTATAGGTAAGTAACGAACAATTTTTGTACTTTACTCGTTAATATTAATATTCGTAGCCTGGAAATGTTTTTCAACATATTTACAACATTTTAGGTTAAAAGCGAAACAGATATGTTAGGTTTATGTAGCGCTGGTAATCATGGTACTTTCATTTTCTATTTGATGAACTAAATTAAATTTTTACTCCAACCACAAAAGTAGTATTGCAGAACTGAAGAAATTAATTATTTTGAGCGAACTCGTTTTGAATAATCTACACAATGCCAGATCAACATTTATTAATATATTATGAAAAATAAAAAAAAATATTTTTTCAAATTAATAGAATTATCCCCTAGCGTTTTAAAATAAGTTAAATATTATTAACCATTATATCCGCAACCCTTCTCAAATTAGTACGCTTTTTTACACACATTGTTGAATTTATTTTTGAAATAATTGACAAGGGTTGCACGGCTTATATTTTGCAATTGACATTTTACTAGAATAAATATATAATCATATACAATATGCTTGTGCCTTTTATTTAAAATGTTTGTAAGCATAATTTAAATAAAATATTTTTGTTGTTATTATACAATCAATATCGAAAAATGTTTTATTTAATTATATTTAAACGATCCATCGTTTTAAATATAACGTAATAATATCGTACCACTGATTATAATTTATTAGTAAATAATTAAATTTTAAATTATTATCAGGTTTTTAAAAAACTATGTTGTATAATCATTTTAATATTTATTTATAAACTCAAGTAATGTATATCGTAATGACCGTATATAATAAACAATCATTACTACCGCGTGTAATCTTTTCTGTTTGTATCAAATCCGCCGACACCAGTGGCGTGTATAAGGGGTGACCTAGTGGGCCGCAGTCCTCCCCACCCCCGAAAGTACAGTCAAATTAAATCATATAACAACGTGGTAGTTTAGTACTCTAGGTGCTAGATCACTTATTCCTGGTTGCTATCCCGAAAATTATTTCTATGTACCACTGGCCGACACTATTATAGTGCCTATTATAACTAAAAATATCGTCTATTCATAAAAGACAGTAATCGCCGACTTAATATAACTCCCCCCCTTCCACATTGGATATTTCTGTGTATTCCACTAATTAAACTAGTAAAAATATTTTATGACATATTTGGATTTCCAAACGTTTTTGAAGGATGACAATGACTAACCACCTCCACTATCAGCGTTCTCGACTGCTGATGATTATCAAAAATAAAAAAATAACCATTCATCAGGATCCCGGAGTTTACTCGTACAATTTAGTAGTCATCACACATTCGCACGGAAAATTTGGGTAGGGTTTACATATACCATATATTTGTCGTCGTCGAAATAAAAAAAAAAAAAAACACCAGCTAATTACGAACAATAATAATACATATATCGGCCGCGGGGTTCGTGCGACCGGTAGGAAAAAAAAATATCAAAATAAAAGGGGTGTGCCCGGTAGAAATTCGACATGTATGTATGTACAGCGCCGCACGTGTAAACACAAAATATAATATATAACGTTATAACTAGGGTAGTGGCGGGCTCCTCGGCGACGACGTTCCCGCGCCCAATCTTTGTTTACCCTTGAGGGATTTGTTATTATTGTGTTGTAATATGTGTGTGTGTTTTTTTTTTTTTTAAACCCGTAGCCGCGCTTCCCTGTTATTATCGCGTCCAAATTGGCCGTGTCCGTCACACGATCAAAATAAAATAATATTATATTACGTTATACAGATTGGCAGCGGTCCGCCTGTACACGCCACCACCGGCACCGGTGCAGCCGCCGACGACCGAGTTATTGAACGGCGGAGACGTGTGGGGGCGGGAGACGGGAACGCCGTCACCAAAGAGTTTTACACTTTTTCCGCCCACACAACCCGTTCTCGGATACCGAAATTGTTTTTCTCACGGTTCGGCGTTATAATAATGGCAAGTCATATGCCTTACGGTTTGTCACCGCTTACGATTATTGTTTTGACGGATTTTCACCGCACCACCGTCGCTCCAGATGCCGCGATATCTATGTATACAGACGATTTGTACGGGTGTGCCACGACTAATGGAGCTGGGTCCCATTACGTTCTTTTACGGATATCTGTGGTTTCCACCGAAAATACTACTGACACAAGTTATTTTAAATTTATACTCATTTTATTTATCATCATTGAAAGATGCTCAATATTATAGCCTTGCAGAATATGCTCAGTAAAATATTCATTTCATTAATAATTTTTTGAAACAAATTTAGTTTAAATATGTGTACAATTTATTAAAGAACTTATGAAAAAATAATTAAACATTAAAACTTAATATATACAATTTATTAGGTACCTAATTAATTTAAAGTAAAGTAATTGAACATTAAAATTAAGAAAATACAATTAATTAAATAATTTTTATTAAAATAATTAAAAATATATAAAGTAGTTGCAATAATTTAACGAACTGTGGAAAATTAACATTGGCACATTTTGTCGTCGATGAGATAACTCGTTTAAAAAAAGTTATCAACAAAAATCAATTAATTAAATACATATATGCATCAACATCCATAAAATGTCTTATTAACATTACAATGTGATGTTCCGCATGAAACCTAAAACATGCATTGCAGAGATGTTAGGTAACATAAAATGTTTAGCGGGTATAGGTTGTAGAAAATTAAATTTTTTTATGTTACCTGGAGACTAAACGTTGATGAGTTAAAACTTGGACAAATTTTCAAAGAAAAATGTTATATTGTTATATCGATAAACAATATCTTTATTTAGGTAATAATATTAACGAAATGCTATTTTTTTCAATATATGCATTATATATTTGAAAATAGACTTAGAGTCTAACTATTTTTTAAACAAATAAATAGAAATATGCAAATGTGTACATTTCCGGGCCCTAGTTATTTCTTATTATTCTATAATATAGATAACATGCATATGATAAATAAGTGCATATAATATAATATTGAATTAAATAAATCCCAATTCCCGAAATTCCTGGTGTTCGCGGACAAAGTCAAAGTATTTTGTAAATTTGTAGCTTGCAATTTTCTAATATAACATTATTTTATTGTATAGATTGTAGGCCATAGATAGTACATTATTACATTATTAAGAGGATTGCATTGTATTATTAATTATTATACTGCAACATCGATATTTTTTAAGTTTTAACTAATTTAATTAGTACCTATATATTTTATAGTTGTATTACATTACTTATCTGATACATTTTTTTCTATAAAATAGTAAAATTAATATTTTATTAGTATTGTGTTTTAATAACATTTTATTTTCAATAAGTACCTACCTACTTACATAATTATCAACTAATTCATAGGTACATTTTATTATTTTGCACATGATGTAGATCCATAGCACTTGGGATTGTTTATAATGTTTTTTTACACGTATTTACATTTCTTATCTATGCATTTGATTATCATCTACATTTAACAAAAACTGGCGACTGGCCCCTTAAATTGTGATTCAGAATGCTCATGGCTCATGGGCATACATCACAATACTTGCATCCCTATTAATTCCTATCATTGGTAATTGTTAAGTTATCAGTGTTACCTATAGGATTATTTCGTGCACAATGATTGGGCGGAGACATTTTTTTCAATTTAAAAATCCTTTATAAACCAAAAATCTTTTTTTAAAAAAGACAGTTTTAACATTTAAGTCCACAATGTACTTACGCACCACTCGATTTACGATGTACGATGTATGATATACACAGTCAAAATGTTCACTCATTCATCAAAGCTCCGCTGAGTATTTGTGCGTATCGATCTACAACTCCTGCTGTCGTATCTGATTGGTCGGCGTGCGTGTGACAGATCGATTTGCAAACTGGAGTATTCGCCGCCGCCCTTTTATACCATCCAACTATATATTATATACTAATGGGGAGTTTATAGTACGTGTCAAACGCATTACTTGTGCAGTAGGTGTACCGTGTACCTACACTTTCTCTTTTTTCTCTCACTATCTTTATATGTGTGTGTAAAGCAATTATTATTTTTCTTCAATATACTATTTATAATAGTATAGCATGTACAAGTCGCAAAGCGTATTAATATTAAACTTACAATAATATCCATTCTTCATAAGAAGATTTCGATTACCTGTTGATTTAGGTCGATGAAATTATGTATAATATTCAACAGCAGTTGTTAAAAAACAAAACAAATTATAAAAAAGATGTTATATAAGAACTTTATGTTTTACATATCATATCGTATTGTATATTAATATTTGTTCACCAATTAAAACTTAACATTAGTTAAACATTTCTCTCTTTAATTGACATGGTTTTAAATTTAAACAATGATCGAAAAAGTAAATAATAAATTACAAATTCTTTATAATTTTCAACATTTTATATGATACATGCTTTTATTTTATATGCTTATTATAAGCAGTATTCATGTGACCACTGATTGGGGTACTTGTCATGATCATTGTTACATATAGGTATTACATAATATTCTGTGGTCTCCATGCCATCTGTCACAGTCTATAACCATTCCAATTTGGATAGGTGAAGTTTAATAATAGAGATTTTCTTAAAACTCAAGTCAGCTAACTAATTTTTAACTGATAAGAACGATTTATACTTAGTTATACTGTTTAAAAATCTCCCTGAAATACTTTTTTTTGGAAATATTGTTTGATAATATGCCTATAACCGTTAAACCTGAAGTATTTGTCAATTTAGGGGAAGGTAGTTCGATACCAACATGAAGCGATACGCGCGGTCCATCAGTCAGCAAGGTAAGTCAATACACATAGTACATGTTAATAATTATTAAACGTTGTCTATCTCAGGTACGATGTATCAGTAGATAAGACCGAGTACAATTGAAATAAAATATTAATATACTATATTTTACTTTACCGATGACAATATAGTAGCAATATACAGAGCAAGCGATGCAACGAGACTGTCTTGGTACATACCCACTGTGTATTGTGAGTTACATAACATCGTCGCGATGTTGAATTTAGATCACAAAAAAACACCTCCAATTAACATCAGTGCAATGTCCTAAAACCGTTTCATAAAAATGAAGTTTTATGTGTCAATAAGTAACATAACCTAGATGTTAATTGTGTAACACAGAAGCGATATCACAATGTACCTAAATTACAATGCTTAATTTTTACTATAAAAATACAAAAGAGCTTAAATAATATATATATATATATATATATATATATATATGTTGTATGATGCAGTATACAGGATGCATTATGCAGATACAATATGACGATTGACGACGATGTTTAATGGTACTGGATACAGAATTATAATTTTTATTTTTGACGTCCACGATTTATATCTTTTACTGATACAAATAGTTATTCGAATATAAATATGTCATAATTTATTAATATCCACGCTCTAATATATTGGAAAGTAATATTCCATAAACATCGTGTTTTATATAATGTGCATATATATATATATATATGTAGCAGGTCGAAAGTTTTTTTTTTAATAATTTATTAAGGCTTCAACGACAAAGGATTTTAGCCTGCATTAACTTAGTATTAAAAAAGGAAATATAAACTAAAAAACATAAAATCTAAATATAGTATATATAAATATTGATATGTTTAAGAGAAAGATTATTATTAAAAATATTGTTAAGTATTTAAAAATGTTTATACTTGCATGATGGGATTCCATGATAATACAGAACGAATGTAAGATGATCACGTGTCTGGGATATGTATATATATAGGTAATATATGCACATTATAATAATCAAATATAATTTATAAATGTTGTATTGGTTTCACACCATTACACCTACAGTTAAATTTATATTACTTTATTTTGAAAAAATGTTGAAGCACCGACCACGTCAACTTGGTGAAAGGATAAAAATCCTGGTGAAGAAAAAATTGCGTATGATTGCAGTGGATTTGAAAATGGGTTTTTGTGGGTAATTTAAAAAATTGTTGTCAACGATTTTTCAGTTGTGTTGCAATTGAAATTTAAAAATAATATGTCTGTTGTACTACTTATAATTCCATTGAATAATTCGTTGTCCTCAATATATGCTATAAAACTTACAGTTCGTAAAATATTCAAATTAAATAAGGATTCATTAATTACAATATTATTGTATTACCTATGTTTGTTGGCATTGTTAATTAGTATGTGTAGTGAATTACACAATTTTCATACCCTATATAGCAGGGATGGGCAACTGGCGGCTGGCGTACCTTTTATATCTGGCTCGTGCTACATTTTCAAATTACTTCTTACAATTTTTTTCTGTATTTGTAAATTACGTTCTTCGTAGATAATAAATAATCCTATAGCAGTTGAAATTGAAAAGCAAAATACTTTATTTCAATTAGAATTATGTGAGTTGCAAACAGATGTATTTTTATGTGCAAGAGATTAACGTGTGCTTTTGGTAAAAACACCCATCGAAAAATATCCACTTCTACGAGATTTAGCATTAAAAATGTTATCTATGTTTGAAACGACTTACATTTGTGAAAGTACATTTTTTAGTATGAAGTATATCAAATCAAGAAATTGTCTTACAGATGATACATTAGGTCACATCTATTCCGTACACGAAATATGTTTCCACTTCCAAAATACAAGTTTATTTTGCGGCGTTATCATTTGCAGTCACTAAAAACCCACATTAAACAATAATTATAAAAATGACAGAAAATAAATGCTAACTATAAATAGTTATTTTTAATGACTTTTTTTTTGCTTTTTATGCTCTGGCCCGCTAGATTTTAAAGTTTTAAAATTTGGCCTTCTTAGTAACTTTGAGTTGTCTATTTTTGCCGTATAGGAATGTTTTAAAAGTGTTTCTTGCTGTCTTTTTTTAAACTTCCCACATGAGCATCAATCACCCTATGAAAGACAGAAAGTTCACTATACTTATAAGTTATAGCATAATATGACGTTTATAATAGTCACTATAGTTAAATTCGAGGATACTTGCAAATGATCTGAGTGTATTATTATAACTTACTCAGTTATTAATTATCATAATAATAAAATAATCTTGTCCCTCTAAAGTTTTCACTTTAAAACAAATGTATATTTTTTAATGGCAAATACAAGGAAATAATAAAACAAAAAATGTTCATTAATTTATTATAATTCTTATATAATTCCAATAAATTACGCCGTAAATTGTTGAATAATATATGATTAAAAAGAGTCACTAAGTTTTTTTTTTTTTTGTACGTGTATTTGAATTTAATATTGTTTAACATTATTTCAATAAAATATGCATTTATAAATCTGCAATAACGAGTTTCGGAAAGCATTCCTTGTTCGAGAATATGGGATTGCTTTTCTTCACGGCTTATTATAATTTGTTAATTATTTGGAAAAACAATGTTTTTTGTTCTACCATCTGACCATAAATTAAACACAGAGATTGAAAAAAATAACCTGCAGCAGTCAGGCTTTCAGATGCAGACACGATTAATTCAGCGGAGGGATGGTCCGCCATTTTCCCGTGCAATACTTTGACTCCGCCCAAATGGGGTGAGCTCCAAGCGCGAAGGGACGAGCGTCGGTTTTAAATAGGTCTCCTCCGCCGACTGACGATCAGTTAGTCGTTGGACCTCAATCGCCAAAACTGGACCGAATTGCAGTAGGAAATAAACAATCTCACTCGAAATTGTTCACTTGGAAATTATTTTGTTTTAATGTTTTCCCATATTACGACTGACACGACTAACCAATCAACCGTAAAGCTGTTGTTATTATGAACCATTCGATGGCACCGTCACCGGACATGCACAACATTTATGGTTTTCACCATCATCACCATCAACAGCAACAGCATCAGCAACAATCACCCGATTTGCTCAGAAGTGGTGGTCATGTTGTGACCACTAAAGCCGATTCTTCGTCGTCGTCGCCGTCACTCTGTTATAAGTAAGTAATAATGTAAGTAAATATGAGTACTGATTTCATTAAAACCTTATTGAATTTTATATATAATAGAGGTCAGCTTAAAAAATTCGAATTATTTAGTCGATTGTCAAAATTATTTTTTATAGAAAGAAATGTAAACAAACAATTGTTTGCATTAAATGCATATAGTAATGTATTAATAGGTTATAGATCATTCAAACCTATAATACAAAATAACTAAATTGAATGCGTTTTAAGTAGCGTGATTAAAATTAGTCCAGTAAAATTATGTTAGATTATATTGTAATAATTAATCACTTCGGGAAACGCGTAAATTAAATACTGAAGTATTTATGGTTTTTTTGGTATTACGTCTTAAAATATTGTAGTAACTAAATGTATAGAATATAAATATATGTTTAATTTATTCTTAATACCAACGACTTGTTCAGAACGATATAGTACATAGTATGTTATTAAATAGGAAAAACAAACTCAACTAAGAAAAACAAAACAAATTATAATCTATAACTAATTTACAATAAGCAACAGTAATCAGTACGTTATAGTACCTTACGAAGTAAAATTAATATTATATTATTATAATTCAATATGAATAAAATAATATTCAATGTAATAAAATGAACTTCTAATATTAAAAATAAGCTCGTATCATAGTGAAGGTTAAATTATAATTATATGTTACGTAATTACATTATAATATTAACTTTTATACTTGTGGTATAATTATTATAAGCGCAATAGTCCATATAAAAAAGTGACATCCCTAATACAAATGTTCCACCCGGGATAAACGATTTCTCATGTATAGTTCTCTTAAATAGATCTCTGCTGTCTAATACATTTTAGTCAGATGTATGGTACAAAGATCGACAAAAACTCAATGATGAAATACCAAAATAGTTATATTACTTATAATTTGTTACATTTACATAGTGCATCTGCTCCAGTATTGAAATAAATATCAGCTTATAACATATAAAGTTCCGTTTTTTCATAGTGGTATTTTCAGTACACGGTGGGCCTAATCTACATTTATTTACCGTATAAGTAAAAATACAAACATGATAATATGTAAAACCAATTATAAAAAAAAAAAAAAAAAAATTAAACATATCACTTAAATATACGTACCTATTTTTTTCCGCCACTGACTACTGCAGTACCGAAAAGTATTTTGTTTTGTACTCCAATATATATATATATATAATAACTACTATAACTATAACTATAACTAAAGTACTACACTACGATAACTATTATAACCTATCATTATAAAAAGTTTATCATTTATTCCCGTTTTAGTAATTGGATACGCGTGATGCATTACTATGCGGATATTTTGATATTCGAAATATTACAAATAATGGGTAAATACATCCTTATGTATTTTATAACATAATTACTCAGTAGTCTTCTACTTAAATATATATAAAATTGAAATGCTGTTCGAGAAGCACATAACTTGAAAACGGACTGACCGATTGGGTTCACATTTTTTTATGTTCGTAATAAGTATAGTACAGTATAGTATAGTCCGAATTAGGTTTTTACGGGAAGAAAAATTAAAAAAATCGCACAAAAAATTGAAAAATTCTGGAAAAACTGAAAGTGCTTTTTTGATAGGATTTATATGTATAATCTCTGTTTATTTATAATGTTGCTATTGGTTTCATATTTTATTACTATTATAATCAGTAAAAATATGGCGTATACATTTTTTTACAAATTCTTTTATAAAATAAAACAAATCTTTAGCATCGTTAACATCGGTATATACGCAGCCATATATGTATGTATTTGCTGAAATTTGACATACATGTAGAGCACTAGATAACAAAAATATTTTGCTTTTTTGTGTTATCACCACCTCTCAAATATTATTAAATATTCTTAAAATATAAAAATTCTTTATAAGCAAAACAACGTTTGCGGGGTTAGCTAGTTGTTTTATACATATATAATATTTATATATTTTTTAATAAAATCTATTATCGAATACTCACTGTTCAAAAAAAAATATAAAAACTCTTAAATTAAAAGAAATATGATAAAAATAAAATATTATAATAGTATAGCTGACACTAAGATTAACAAGAAAAAGATACTATCTTAAATCTCAAATCAGATTTTTCAAACAATGATTAATAATATTATATTATAACTAGGGCGCGGATTTTTATGTAAATACATATTTTTATTGAATGCAGATATCTTTGTCCTGATTAAAAATAAGCACGTTTCATAACACCCTGAATAAAATGAAAATTTTTTATGTAACATATTTTCACATATTTGGTTGTAAATACATATATCTAAATATTTTATTAATAAGTACATATTTTATAAATGTAGGTACTTATTAAATTTCCAGAAATGTTAAAATTAACCATCTATCGACTTTATCGACGTAATTTTGAAAAAATTAAAGACGTCATTTCAAATCTTGATTCGGATAATGCAATTTCTATTGCAAAAGCAAAAGTTATTATGCAAAATAACGAGCTAAAAAATAATTTAGCATATATTTTAGCAAATTTTTGTTTTTTGGTTAAAGTCATAAAAAAATTAGAAACATCGAATCTCACATTAGTTGAAAGCCTAGAAATAGTGGAAAATGCAGCAAATATACTTAGTGAAGTCCAAGGAGAATCTGGAGTGATAATAAAAAAATAAATTAAATGGCGTATTAGCTAAAAATGTTGGTTTACAACACATAAAAACAATTAGAAATATTCTTCTAAATACAAATGAAAACAATGGATCAATGGATATTGAATTTGCACCATCTGATATATCAAATATGAAATATGCCCCATTAACCTCAGTTAACGCGGAACGCTCTTTCAGCAGATACAAATCAATTTTAAGACCTAACCACCGCACATTTAAATTTGAAAATCTCCAAATGTACATTGTTTCAAACTGTTTCGAAGACGACTGCAATGAAGATGAATAAATTAAAGTACAAAAAAAAAATATGTTATATAACAGAATTCTATATCTTTATTACTTTTTTTAGATGATTAAAAATAAATTAAATTAATAAAATTAATTTTTTGTTGTTAAATATTTCATGATTTTTAATACATATTTTGGCAAAAATAACAACATAAATATTTACATATTTTGACTTTTTTATTACATAAAAATCCGCGCTCTAATTATAACTATTATAAAGTAGAGTAGTATCAATACTTAAAATACTCAAGTATACCATGTGTTTGTCGAATACCATTTATTATAACGATTCAATATTTTTGAAATAAGTATTGAATTTAGACATGGTTTAAGATTTGACTTTAAATATCTCTAAACATCATACAATATACATATACTTTTAAAACAACAATCTAACTATAGAGGATTAGAGCTCTATAGAACATCGGTCTAATCTATACACCTTCGGCGGTCCAAAACACAGATAAATTATTTTAAATAATTTATATTCGTTAAATACTCGAATACCTATATAATAATAGGTATGTTTTTATTTTTTTGTTTTGTGGTGTACATTTGAAAAACGCAGCTTATATATCTCTCGTCGTAATTTACCACTCAGTCTACTAATGGGGATATTATTTGTTAACAGAATATCCAGGATGCGACTCTGATCGTTGTTGTTGTTTCTGTTTTTAGTAAGACTTCGACTTTCACCCAAGATTTCATGTTGGCCAATGACTCGTGTCAAACGCAACAGCAACATGACGACGACAGTTGCAGTGACGGAGAAGATTCGAGCCAGCCCAGCTGCACTTACCGATCTGTCCACCACAGTTTCGTGGGGACTTCGATAAGACAAGGTAAACATTCATCAACGCTAGTTTCAATAAAGATAATTAGTTAAATATATTTATTTAACTAAATAAGATAATCGTTACATTTTACTTAAACAATATGGGTGACGGACAATATAGTCGATTCCATATTATTAAAATCGACGAAAACATAGTTCCAAAAAAAAAAAAAAAAAAAATCATGCAAATCTTTAAATATACTATAAATTGAGTTAACTTACCGTTTATAGACCTGACTCTAAATACTTAAAATACGTACAAGTGGGCTTCAAAATAAATTCTGCCTCGTTTACAGCATCAAAATATATATTTTAATCTATGTATATAAAATTGGACGTTTGTCTGTCTATTTGTTAGCTAGAGACTCAAAACCTAAACTACTGGACCGGTTTCAATAAAAGTTATATCAATAGATTCCTTGAGACTTGATGCTTGGTGGGAGGGGGGTGTTTATAGTTTATTTTTTAACAAATTTACTCGTAAGCAGCTAAAGTGTAGCTCACACATAATAACAAATACATTTATAAAATAAACAAATTTTTGGCACGGGAAACCTCGGGCGGGACAGTTAGTAATAATATATAAGTACATAACAAATCAAAATTCTAAATATCTATTTATCAAACTGGCCCCCCGATTGCATTGTAGTAGTTAAATACACTATACTTATATACCTATGTTCATTAACGATCGACGAATTCTTTATTACAGGTTTCAATTAGTAGTATACACATAAAACATAATCATTGTTCACAAAATGTCATTTATTGCTCTTTTATTCAGTAACTATATAATCGAATATACAACTATAATGTACTTCACTTCAGTGACGTTTAATATTGTCATTGATATTATACTTAGAAGTAAGCATGCTCGTGTTCGTTTATATGATTATCTTTTGTTCTACTATATCTATTGTCGTGCACATATTGTTCTTAGAAAAAAATGCATATATCATATGTCTTATTGTTAAGAACACTACCTGTATAATATAATATTATATATTCCATTTTCGGCACTTTGATCGTCCATTTGGCACAAGAGTATTGTTTTACAGCCCGTATATGATTTCTTGACTCCCTCCCATTATAAATCGGGCGATATATACAGAAAAAAAAAATGTAGAGTTGGTAAATTAAACGCGGATGTTGACTGCTTAGTAATCATTTATCAGTTTTTTGAGCTCGGTTTTGGTTCTATAGGCATTGCACGCTTGCAACGAAAAAACTGAATGCATATATTGGTATGCGATATATGCCACTCTGGTGCATGTCTGGTGTTTTTGTGTGTATGGTCCTATTATGTATTAAATTGTTAAGTTTAATGCTAATTTCGAGTGTCTCATTAGTATATAGTCGTTACTCGTGATATTTGAGTGAACGTTGGTGTTAATATATTATAAATGGTATATTAGATTATTGTAATTACATACTTATATGCGTATACACTATACTGTAAACTTGCGGCAATATACAAATATATATATATAGGTACACAAATTAAATGGGAAAAAAATCATCAATAAATAAGTATAATGGAAAAAAACTAATTGATTTATATAAGTCAACAGTAAAAATATTCATAACATATAGTCAATAGTTAATTGTCAGCAAACTATTTGTTTTCTCTCTTTGGGCCGCTCGCAACATAGGTACAAAATTTGCGTTCAGCAGAACCAATCTTGTGTTGTTAGCTTTAGTATTAAAGTAAATTTACTTATTATCAAACTTAATCTTAAGAACATTATGCCATTATCTATGTTTGTGCGTTGGCTTTTTTTCTATATTAAAATGTCGATGTAAGTTATGAGTATGAAAGATAGTAGGTAAGATATTACAATTTAAAAATGTTCATTATTCATCTAGCATTAAAATTGAAATATCTTAAAAAAGCCAACGTATAAACACAGATGATGTTCTTAACTTTAAGCTTGAATGTTTGATTATAAGTCAATTCATTCTAAAACTAAAACTAGCAGCACAAGATTGGCTCTGCTGAATGCAAATTTGTTATGTGAATTTTAAATCGTTAAGCGAATTTGTGGGTCAGAAACAATTTTTAATTATATTTAAATAAATAAAACATGGGGTAAACAACATTTGATAAGTACTTAATATT
This sequence comes from Pentalonia nigronervosa, assembly GCA_014851325.1. Classification (NCBI taxonomy): domain Eukaryota; kingdom Metazoa; phylum Arthropoda; class Insecta; order Hemiptera; family Aphididae; genus Pentalonia; species Pentalonia nigronervosa. The sequence goes on along the minus strand of JACXSJ010003403.1, from coordinate 1,626 downwards.
TAATAATCGCCTAGTATGAAATAACTAATAAGTTACCTTTATGTCCTTATTAAACTGAACATATATATTTATATATAATGACTAATGAGGTTGGACAATCATAATATACGGTAGACGCCGCTTATAAGACTCACATATTGACACCAGCACAAAGTGAGTCTTATAGCCAATTGAATCTTATACGTATATAGGCGGAGTGGGAAAAAAATAAACAACAATCTTAACGTTATTTTGTTACCTATTTTTCCTATTATATATTATTAATACATAAACATATTAATTTCCATAGATGTTAAACTTTTATAAAATTGAAATGCGATATATACATACATAGTATATACTAAATGGCGTGATTAGAAACCATTAATAAGTAGTAATAACAAATACAAAAGTTTATTTTATATGATTTTTCTTATGAAATTTGAGTCTTATAACCGAATTTTGTTTATTGTATTTGGACACGCTCAGATCGTTCCAGGCGATTTTGAATCTAATAAGCGACTGAACCTTATCTCCGCGAGTCTTATAAGCGGCATCTACTGTATATTGAGTTATAATATTATATAAAATAGCCGATGGGTAACTAATTGTCTAAGACTTGGAAGTTGTAAGTATAAAGGAATTTGATATTTATCCATCACAACAATTGTCTTTGTTTATATTAATTGTTTGTTCTTTATACAATGTGTTATGACAATTAATGTTTCTGTAATGTAATGAAATAGAAGATTTTTTAAGTTCAAATACCTATTTATTCTGTATACGCTTCTTCTTATATTTAGAGTAGGGTGAAGGTGAACTGAATAAAGAGAACTCTATTGACTGCACGTCTATACCTATTTCCTTGGTGTACAATGTGTGATTTTGTTTTATTTTTTATTTAACCAGCATTTTTAGAAAACAAATTTTAACCTAATATAAAAGCACTGTTAAATACAACTCAATCAAATACGCGCTTATATTAAAAGAAATATCTAAAAGTTTCAAAACTATAGCCTCGTGACCAACAATTTCTGTATTGGCATTTTTTACTTGGATTTTTATCATTAAAAAAATGATAAATTTGCTGGATTCTAAGTTATAATAATAATTGTTTGCGACCAGGCGCTGACTTGTCGTCGGCCGGTTCGATGGGTCGGCACAATATGGTGGCCGTTGCGGCGGCGGCGGCAGACGGTTACTACGGCACGGGCAGCGGTAACCACGGTAATGGTAGCGCGGCCCATCATCATCACCATCATCACCACGGCCACCACCATCACCATCACCATAACAGCAACGGAAACGGTCATAATCATCATCACCACCATCATCATCACAACGCTTCGGCGGGAATGGCGGCGGCGGCGGCGGTGGCGGCGGCGGCGGCGATTGTGGACGCACAAGTCACGGGCGACGTCGGCGGTGGCGGCGGTGGAAGCGGCGGTTACAGGGTGCAGAGGCAAGCGGCCAACATACGGGAACGTAGACGAATGTTGAGGTCAGACCTGGCGCCGACTCGGGCGGCGGATAGGCCCACGCCGGTCAAAATGTAAGACCCTGGACGCGGCGCACGCGTGCGAAAACGCTCGAGCGGGTCGAACCCGCACGCCCAACCGCACATTATTTTACAAGCCCTAACCACGG